>JARJEC010164887.1:0-45326 GCA_030264575.1 Tachinus sp. AB-2021 | reverse complement strand
TATATATATGGAATAAATTAAAGCAGGTTGTCCAACCCGCGGCAGGTAACAATGCAATGAATTTGAAATACGTTTTAATACAATTGTTATATTTGTATATTTGTCCGTTACATATACGTATTGTACTAGTTTTTCGCACTAACTATACTTATAAATATGTTTTTTTTTATATGTATAAATAAATATTTAAGTTTAAGTAAAAATTATTTAAATGTTTACTGTCTACAATTTTGGTTGCTGCGGCCACCAAACAATTTCTATTACTAATATGTGGCCCCGAACATCAAAAAGGTTGGATAACCCTGAATTAAACCAACATGCATTTCTTATACTTTTAGAAAATTATACCAATCGTCATATTTTTAGTGTTGACTCACTATTATAATATGTTGACCTAATTAAATGAAATTAAAAACGCTATGCAACTATTCTAGGTTTGATTTTTATTATTTCTTTCCGTGCACACACTGTAATATTGTTTTAAAATCCATGGTACAAATAAATATTATATTTATTGCACACGAAATTTTTTCAATACCAATTATTTATTTACGAGTAAATTTAATTTCCAATTAAAAACTAAATTTTTATTTCCTTGGACAATATTTAATTTTTTGCGTCATAGACATACTTTTCATGATACATTTACTCGTCTCTTAATATATTCATCAATGCTGCCATTCTTATTAAACATTCTTCAAAAATACACAAAATGGTCCAGCCGCTACTTATACTATCACTGTTTACTTCATCATCATCAAAGACCATGATTTTAGTTTTCGTTATATTGATATAGAGATTCATTTCATTTGTTGCAATATTCAGTCGATTTAAAGCATTCTGTAGGTAGGTCATTCTCATTTTTACATATTACATTATAATAGCATCGTCAGCATACAACAATACTATTATTTTTACAGTGCGCATCAATAAAACGTCGGCGTTTTCATATGCATTCCTTGCACATTTACAGATTTTTTTAAACAGCTACGGGTACATAACACACCATTGCCTAAAACCATGAATCATATTAAACCAATCGCCCAGTGTACCTTCTACTCTAACACAAGCTCTACTGCTATCATATATAGCAATAACAACATTTATTAAATAATCATCCGCTCCATATGCTTGCATTAGATCAACAAATCCATAGTACAATTCTCTATTACTTGCTGATGTAAAAATATTTGAACCATGCATCGCTAATTGTTTTCCCACGCGCTCTTTTAATCAATATTCATCCATACACTTTTCCTGGTATACTTAACAAACTAATTACCAAAATATTCTTTAAACCAAAATATTCTTTCCAGCGTTATCTAATACCCTCCTAATTTCAAATCATTTCTCCATAGTCATTCTGAATACCACTATATTTTCCTGCACTTCTTGTTTTGCTCTCTTCGCCCACTTAAACATATTTTTTATTTTCTTCAACATTATTCTGCATCTTATCTGATTATTTCATTCATAATTGCTCCTTAATTTCCTTAACGAGTTTCTTTTGAAATTTATATCTCAAAATATTTATGATATTGTACTTGCAATGTTTCACAAAATGTAGGACAATGTCACGGAATAACAACAAAATTCAGAAAACTTAGTTTACTCGTTTCAAAGAATTTTCTTGTATTATGTTGAATGCTTAATGTATTTTTCTCACGCTCGCTATAGCTCATAACCAAAGTTCTAGAAATACAATAAACTGTGTGCATCACCTTTACAAACAGACTATCGAAATAAAACTTCTGAAACGTATACTTAAGTTATTATATTATTCTGTCCCTCTCTCTATCTATCTCTATCTCTCTTTGTTACTTATATATAATACACAAATCCCCTCTATGTTGGGTACGCACTCTAACTTATTCGCAATCGCATATTTTTATGTTTTCCTCCGAAATTAATTAACTTATTAACATAGAAATGCTTGATTTTATACATCGCTGCACAAACGCAAAATTACAGTTTTACTCTAATATTAGCATTTCAAGTTTATCCGGAATTATAGACATATTAATAATATATGAATACAAATCGAATAATAAATCAAATTAAGTTTCAATTTATTTGATAAATAACAGTTTATTTTTAATTGATTTATTGTAGTGCTTTGTACTTATAAATGTCTCTTTTTCAAATTGATGATGTGATAGCACGAATCGTATTTTGACATCAATTTCAATTTGTTTATATTGGTGCTGAATCTTTAGTTTATGAATAAAAACTTACAATTTTAATCCAGTGATTCCAACAGAATATGAATTCCTCTCTGTCGATAAATCCATCATTGTTCTGATCGAAGACTTGAAACACTTCCATCAGCTTATCTTCATCCAACGCGTATATTTTGCCTCTGTCATTACGGAAAAGGGCTCGCGTTATTAAGCGGAATTCATCTATATCTAATTTCCCGTCACTGCAATAGAATACAAATTATTTGTACTTATATGGCAATAAAGTTTATATCATCTAAACAATGAATAATTTTATAAGTAATAAGTATTATTTCCTTTAAAATATTCATGATTTACTTTTTACACAATGAAACAAAATGTGCGATTACTTTCCAACCGAATTTCATATAACAATGTTTGTGCCACTGAATAGCTTGTAATAAAATTATACAGCATGCGAAATATTATAGCTATAGATAAAATCCACTTGAAAACATGTATTGTCTCAAGAACGAACAGCAACTTTAGAAATGTCTCAAATGTCTGATCTTTGTTGAATAGCCTGAATTTACTACCCCGTTAAAAGTTATTGTGGTTATTTTCGTTGCTTGGTACCTTGTGCATTAATTAAAAGTAAAACGTTTCAAATTGAAAAATCATTTGTATCTAATGAATCATTTATTTATAGAAATTAGTAACTGCAACAACTTTAACACTGTGCAGTGATGTGAGTATGAAAAACGTCAAATCTTAGATCCAGTTCAATCTGAAATCTTTAATTAGCTGTAATCCATCGTTGATTTATTTTCTGTAGTAATAGGATTGCCTACCAACATACGATTGATTATTGAAGGTACCATTTTTATACATTATTTCACAAAATGCCAGAGTATTAGAAATTGGACTACAGAGCTATGCAGAGTGTCCCGTGATTCAATGGCAATAGCTTAAGAGCGTATTGTTTGGTCTATTTTAAGAGTTACAAGAATTACATATTTTTCCCGTAGAATGAGAACCTGGAATAAAAAATGAGAGTTATCTTAAAATTTCAAAGTACACTCTTTCGCCCCTGGGTAAATTTTTCTTATTTTAAGAGGTAACCCCATTTATATAACTTTTGTATTAAACACTTTTCTTCTGTACCGTTTTCAATTTTGTTTTTGTCAATTAATATATCACGTGAAAAGAAAAGTGTTACATATAAAAGTCATGAATTTTTTCATAGAATCCAAACTTACAGTAACAAGTAGGGGTTCTTATTTAAGATTTTACAGTTGGCCCCCTCCCCCACCCCTTGGAGCCTAAGAAGAAAATTTCATAGGATTCCCTCAAAACCATTAGACTTTTGTTTAAAACACTTTTTCAAAAATGTTTTCTATTGAAATATTTGATGGTTCCCGGACTTTACAAACGCCCTGTATAATAGAACATACAGATTAACATTTACACGTGGCTGTAGAAATTGATAACAATCAAAAAATCTAAATATAGGCAATGAAATGTTATAATTAAGAAAAATTTACCAGATTAGATAAAATAAGGAATCGGCAGATTAGAACCAGCCTACAAATTCAGAGTCCAAACAACTATAGAGAAGAAATAATTTGCTTGGCACGGCTACTTCAATATCCGTTCAAACTGAAAAAACTTGTCATTAAAACAAAAGCACGCGGACAAAAGTCGTAAAGTGTTCAGAAATAGGTTAAGACACAGAAACTTTATAATCTAGGCGTATTTGGTGCGCGCTCATTGTAATTGTTGTGGTCACGGTGACAAGCACCGCGGCAATTCTAAATTTCAATTAATACGGCCTACAATAAATAAAACCCGGGATTTTATTAAAACCCAGCCCAATGAGTTTAATTGGGTTTTTAGGTTTTATTGGTTTCTTTGGGTTTCATTAATAAATATGTTTTATATTCAATTTTGGATTTAAAAGACTTAATTTTTTTTTCTTTTTCTTATTTTTATTTTTATCATACAACTAGTTGAAATAAAGAATAAAATTTTGTTATAATAGATATTAATTTCTTATAAAATATAAAAGAATTTTTGAATATAAATCTTTGATTAATTAAGTTAAATAAAAAATATAGTAATAAATAACGAACGCCAACACACCCACTCAATGTAACATCTATGTAGACAAACGTCCAACATTTCGAGCAATCGCAAAAATCCAAAACCCAACAATTCTCCATAATCCCTCCAATGAGTTATTATACCAAAAAAAAAAAACAAAACATCTATCTGAAGTTCGACTTCAAAAGCTTCAAACACAAAATTTTGCAAAAATTCAATATATCCAGATATATTGTTCAATCTACTCATGTCTAGAAACACAGAATTCCCCGAAATATAAAATTCCCTCTTTGTTACTATACCAACAAATCCGTTCCCATATCCCAGACAACAATACGACAATTGACTAAAAAAACGTCATAGATGCCATCACTCTAATTTAATATCATCCTTTTTTCACTGTCAACTTAACTATAAACTATTACAGGCCGAAAGGCTACAGTCAATAGAAATTTTATAATTGTACTTTCTCCATCTAACATGTAATTCGGCAACTTTGTCATCATCAATCATAAATACTGTAAAATTCGTAAGTTTTTTAGCGATAGTTTAAAATCCCCAATTAGTATTAACACCCAGGTATATTTGTAACAAATTCATGTTTATATTTTTTATAAATATAAAAATTCTTGTTAACAATAACTATGCATAGGTACAATAAATTGTATGTCAAATGAACTCATTTAATTAGTCGTATTCATTTTTATTATATAATCAAATTATAATAAGATTATAATTGCAGTATGTAATTATTGGTGAATCATACATGAAACGAATAACGATAATTATTTACGATGATTATGAACATGTTTTACGTGTTGTTTCGCATTTTAGATAATCACGATCTCGACCCCACGAATAGATAAGCAAATATAAACTTACTTATTTTTGCTGTATAAGCCAAATGTTGCGTCCATATTGCGCTGAAAACAAAATTACACTAAGCTGTCATTCTTTATAACTACTGGCTAAGTACATTAATGTGTTTTAGTACTCAAATCTTTTATTTTTATTCATGAAAATAATTAATAACTTGGTTAATAATTAAAATTCATACGAATTTAGTTTTAATCATAATAAATAATTAATAACGATCGTTTATATTTAATTTAAATAGTGTATTAAAAAATAAAATGACATGCATTTTTTTAATAACCTTTAATAGCATATAAATACAAATTTTATAACAAGAACATTTCTAATACTCATACGGAATCCAGTATTTATCAAAATGGTATCAATATTTATTTATTTTTGTCATTTCTCTTACTCTTAAAATATGGAATACTCTACATGCAAATTTGTAGCCCAATACGGGTAAGTGTGTTGTCACAGGGTCATAAACCTGTCCAAACAATTTTAATGTACATAGACTTGCAAACCGACTTTTTGCGGTTTATTTATTTTCTACGTTATAGAAATAAACCGTCGATATGCAAATCTATGTGAAAAGTTTGTCGAGATTCATTTTGACGTCACCACGATAGCCCAGATGTTTGTTCAGATATCATTATTTAACACACTCAATATGCCGTACATAAGACCTATCTGACACGGGACTGGCGTTAGTACTAAATTTAGTATTAGTAATATTGCGTAAGTTTCAAATTTCTAATATAAATCGGTGGGTGCATATAGTAGAAATTTAAAACTAACTACGACAATTCTGTCTGACACGTAAGTTTGTAAAATAAGTACGCAAGCATGCGCATTCAATCGTTCTGACAGAGAATGTGACATTTCAAATATCCGAGTTGTATACACGCATGTTTATCTACGCGCATCTTTGCAGCGCATATTTAGTCGCAATCGTCCAAGAAATTAGAACGGGTTCTATTTTCTTGCATGACAATTAACTAAATCGGCGCGCATTAATTATTGTACTAAATTTAGTGCGAACTTCAGATCGTGTCAGGCAAGCCTTAGACGGAATAATATGAATCCGTGGATTCTAAGTATATTTATAGTGTAATATTGTAGCCTGCTATACACAGATTGTGATAAGATAGCATGCGTCTAAATTCTAGAGTATATTTTTATTGTAATATATATTATAGCCTGCTATCCACAGATGAATGTTATATGTGTGAAACAAATTATGAATCACAAAACGGATATGGTTACAGACCATTTTATTAAACCAAAATATGGTCCAGAATGATAAAGACAAGATATAAAATTTAAAACGCAAGAATTTTTCTAAAATAAAAATTTATGCTTTTCCATTGTGTATTCAATTTTTTGTCAAAATATTATTACCAGTCGATCAAGTTATTCTTTGTTATCAAGCAAAATACAACCGTGCATTTTGTCCAGAGTGACAAAATAAATGTCGTTTGTCACACATTTTTGAGCGTTTTTTTGTGAAAATTATTAAAACCAGTTTTTTAGCAGCAGAATACAATGATTATGTAATTTTCGTTCAATTTTTTACAAAACATTCTTTCACAATAAATTAATAATTAAACCACAAACTTTTAAGTTTGTGTTAAAAACGGACAACAAGCATATTGAAAGTCTGTTCCTCAAATATCCTACAACAATGGCATATTAAGAATATTATTTATATTAACCTAAAAATAAACTATCTATCTACCTATCTATATTTATATTGATTACATTTTAACATTGAATAGTATTTTCATTAAAAGTTACATTGCATGTAAACAAATACATGTGATATTCGAATAATATTTTTGTTATCGTTTATATTTTACTTATATTAGTTCTATTTTTACTGTTATTTTGTACGATTTCTTATTTTGGATTCACTATGAACGTAGTAAGCGTGTAGACGAGTTAGTTAGTTATTTGTATACAAGTAAAAAACTATACAAATATTAACTTTTTCCTCCTATTTCAACATACCAAGAACATTGGCTCATTTATTTTAATTGTTATTCCTAACACAAAGACCAACGTAAGAGGAGAATTTGACATTTTCAGTGAAAACATAGAAAAAGTGAAAAATATAGTCAAAGTGAATGATTATGAGCTTTTTCTTGTAAGAAAAATGTTAATAATATTCCTGAAATATTCTTCTCTTCATAATCCACAAATACTAATCATTCTTGAAATATCGAACCCAAAAATATACAACAATACCTGTTGCTATCAATACTACACCAGATACGTTTAAAAAAATGGTTATGGAATTATCAAATTATTCGCGGCATTGCTATAGAAGGTGATACTGGTCGACACAGAACCAGACAACTCTCAAATAGGTAAGGTGAATCATAAACATCAAATGTGGTAGAAGGATATATTTAAAACTCAATTGGATAAGCTACCAGTTAAAACAAAAATATTGGACAATAAAGAAGACATACGTCTTCTTTATTGTCCAATATTTTACTTCCAGTAAAACCTGTTACATTCACAAATTGTGAAAATTATACTATTTATAATAAAAATTAAAATTATAAAAACTGCTATGTAAAATTTCAATAACTTAATCAAAAACAATGTTAGAATAAACTTAATTTTTTAATAGTTTTTTATATTTGTATTTGTAATAGTTTTCATAACTACAAATGGACACACAAGCAGCAATATAAATGAGTTACATGTGACACATCGATCTTTATACAAATAATTGTAAAAAATACCAATATTACTAAAGATACAAAACTTTTTTGTTAACTGTAGTATTGAGATATCGATTTGTCATTGTACACAGCGATCAGAGTTGTATCCATTCGTTTTATAAATGGTTAGTGTCTTTTTCATATCAGAAATTGGATACCCTTAATGTAGAAGAGTTTTAGTATCAATAAAACGCCGCACAGCTTACACCACAAACAATTTATTATAACAAACATTTGATGAGTTGCAAAATTTTCCTTCAAGTTCAATTTAACTGACAGTGGTTCAAAACTTTTTGGACTCGTTGTCTCCTTTCCATCAATTTTTTTATCGCTCTCCCGTTTAATTTTATACATATTCTATAAATGTGATTGTATTGTGTAATAACACCTTAGTTTATGAAATCCGATTTTAAAATAAATTATCTATTTAAAATATAATAATGTTGAGAATAAAAATAGACGTAAGTTTAATAAAAAGCTGAACCTAATGTACTGATATTAGTCATAAACAACTTTAATCTCAACAATTAACTATTTGTAATTTATCTCCAATTCTAAAATTGGTAATAAATACAAATTCATTCACAAACCTTATGTCTAAACATAACGTTTGTGAACGCCCTGAATCCACATTCTATTGAATCATCGTGATGGTACCAAAAACTTTTTGATCGCTTTTCACAATCAGATAAAGACTGGAACCGTGACTCTTGGTATTCATTTTTAAATTTTAATTTTAATTCTTTATTTGTATTAGTTCAATCATTTTATAATTGTAAACATACTTCAGCATTTGTTGTATTCAAAAAATGTTACAACCGAAAAAAAGACAGGTTTTAATTTTGATGATACTGGGCGCCATTAATAACCAACGTAATTCTATGTAAAGCAGTAGGCGATTAAAATCTTGCTCGTTTACAATGCAAGTTAGCAAAACTTTCTATCATTAAGTGAATGGCTTCTTATTTTATGAACTGCTGTAATTACGTTAATGTAATTACGTATGTAAACGTTTACTGAGAACTAAATGTTGTCTATAAATAATAGTGAACTACATACATTGTGTACTGATTTTTTCAAAGAACCAGTAAATTTACGTTCTAACATTGATGGAGCACCGTTGGTAGTAAATGGTAATTATATTACTCAATCAAAGAAAAGATCTCTAAAAATCTCCTTAAATTTATGTAAAATCGACTCTCCGTTAGTGTCAGTTAATAACTGTTTGTCGGACATATAACTCTTAGCACTTTTTTATTTTATGATCCAAGCCAAGAAATAAATCCTTGGCAAAGTATTAAGTTGCAAAGAGAATTGATAATTTTAAATAAACAACATAGTAAAATTTCTACGTTGTACTATATTAGTGTTCAAAGGAATTTTCTTAATAATATTATACGTTGGATTATTTTTATTATTACTAAAGTACAGTATGTTGAATCTTAGTCATAGCTGGTAGGATCTGTTCTTCAGAATAGTATGTAGTACGAAATAGCTAGTGATGGGATTCAGCCGGTTCGCATCGGTTCGTCAGATCGTCTGTTAAAAATTTTAAGTTCGGCAAACCGCTTGTTTATACTTTAATTACAGGAAATGATTATGAAAATTTCATTATTTTTATTGTCACCTAGTATAGATAATCAATCCTCTGGATTTTTCAGTTTCATAACACATTCTATGCGCGAAATTTTGTCCCAATTCAAGCTACAACAGTCTTAACACAACAAGTTTTGATGTCTCAAATTCTGCGTAACTATATAGACCTTCAACAATCGCGTTCTAACGGTCCCCGCTGTACCCCACTAATGCGTAAAAAATCGTATTTAGTCAGCTCCCGCATCGTAGCGCTACTATGCAAAATTAGTGTCAACCTGTTCTTAGTTTGTGTTTTGCTGAACAGAATTTAAAATAATTACATATCTTAATGTTTAATTTAAACAAACATACTATTTGTAATTTTAAGAACATTTTGCTTTATAAATCAAATACCCCTGCAAACCAGTTGCGTGAAGTTTTGAATTTCAATTTTTTCTTAGGTGTCTCGTTTGTGCTTCATTGTCCGTCAGAAATTTTCGTGTGGTTTCTTTGGTAGAAAAGTTACAAGCAAAGAATAAAAATAAAAACCAATATTCCTAAAGTACAAACGGCGCACAGAAAAAATACAAAATTCTAAATACCACCCGCTAACCTCACGCATCTCTGTAAGCCGGTTGTTGAGCAAATTGAATTCAATCACTGGAAATAGCATGTATACGTAACGCGGTTATTGTTTCCGTAATACGCTAATTCGTAAGTAAGAAATATTATGCAGCTGTATTAAAGTTTTCACATTTTCGTAAGTAGCAAGTGTGGATATTTAGTTTTGCAGTATCCTTGTGCAATTAAATTCGTTGGTTACAGTCGCTATTTTATTCATTTTCTTTAAAAATTTGCTAATAATTGAGTCAACTAAACCTGGTCCGAAGAGTCAGTTGTCTATATTTAATTAATAATTATAAATTTGGATTTTTTTAAATGTTTATTATAACTCGTATAATTTTCCTAAAGAAATAAAATCTCTAGCTTTTGTATTAGATTATGAACTCTGCGTGATGCATGATGTTAGTCTCTAGCGATGACCTATGTTTTTATTTAGATACTATTTCAAAGATCCTTGCTATATATAATCAAACTAGAAATACAACATTCGGACTGTTGTATGTATTTGCATAAAGGAGGATGGTAGAAATTGCGACTTATGATGTAAAGTAACTTTTTAACACGAATTATTCTACAATTACTACATTATACTACTGTTCTTGTAAAAGGACATCAAAATTTTTGTACACATATCATATCTGCAAAATATAAATAAATATAATTTTTTGAAAAACATATTTATTGCATGTATTAAAACAAAACAAAATATTAAAAAATATTTTTATACACACTGTATAAATGTGTAAAAAGCATCACATCAAGGCCATACATTTTTTAATTCGATAATTACATTTTAACAACAATATAAAATCGACAACATTTAACAATCACATCAACATTATACCACAAAATAGACAAAGTAGAATAATCGATTATGTTATCGAATTGCCGGAACCGAGGAAATTAGATTGGACACAGATAATACTAATAATAGCTACTTATATTACGTATAACGTATACAGTATACGCTATTGCATAATTATAATCGCTTGATTTGGTATTATAAAATGAGGAAGGTCGCACGTATTTTGTATGAATAGATTTTATAATGAAATATTTAATTAATACATATATATTGAGTTATTCCATACTTGTATTGTGTCAAATATCAGTATACTTTACAATAAAATATACATAAATATACATTCAATTAATTTAATTAATCATTAATATTAATAATTTTTATTATATTTAATTAGATTTTTTTTTGTTCGAATTAACCAAAGTGCATTTTACATAACGTGGAACCAGAACGATAAAACCAATAGAATTTATGAATCTTATGACTGCCCCACCAAAGATCATACTGCGCTAGTCGGATTATTTCAACGGAATAAATTTTAATAAATAAACATTAAATAATATATGTAAACAATTTTATCGTCTGTTCTAGCGATGACTGTATCAGTCCGCAGAAAGCAGGGGATTCCCTAAATTTATAAGTAAATGCACAAATCCATTTATTATTAGATCAATTATTAATTATTTATGAATTGCGTGTCGCGTGGGAAACGAAGATACGATTGGCGAACGACCACGTGTATTCATGTATTATGGGACAGTGCGCAGGTGATGACTGATGAGTAGTGACATAAAGATAGATGGATATATGGTCGAGGGACTAGGTAGTCGTTAAAGACTACTAAGAATTGCTTGTAAATATGATAGGCTTTGCGTAAATATTTACTTACCCGTTTTTATCGAAGGCCGTAAAACACGCGTCCATACTGCACTCAAAATTAAAGTTAACTAGATCAATGGTTGGTGAGGTAGTCATGGCTTCGAACTGGTAAATGGTCACGTCGCGAACTGATACCGACGTTTAAGGGTAAAGGGGTAAGGTGGGGTTTTAAATAGTGACAATTCTATAGCGCTGCGGGTTCAACAAAGGTGCGCTTCTTTTGCGTTCCTCGTACCGCAATACCACCAATTGTGTTATCGCGTTTGTGTAGTTTTTTCAACTATCAAATTAAAAAATAAAACACTCCCACTTCAAATTATTTATTGAAAAGTAACTAATCGATTCGCGGTTTTGATTTTTTCGAGGTCGCCAGCTGTTTATTATTTGAAATTTCGCAGCGGTTTCCGCGGCGCACCTTTCAATATTGAACTATTGTACAGAAAATAACAAAAAATTTGAAGAGGCAATCACCTTTTATTATTACATTTTATTCTAGAAACTGTAAATTTGATTAAAATGTTATTAACATTAATTCATTCTTGGGTAGTATGTGACTAATGTGCCCTCCACAAAGAACTAACTCGAATGAATGAATGAATGAATGAATGAATGACAAATTTGTACATGTCAGCTAAAAGTAGAAAATACAATAATCGTAAAACGCTACAGAATTGATCGAAATATCTATAATATTTATGCTAAGTAATAGATTGTCGGTTCTGCTCTATTTTACAATCTTTTAATCTTGTTGATATTTTAGAGCGCTATAATAGTAATTTAAGATTCTAAAAAGATGTATGAATATGTGTATAAAAATAAAGTAAATATATGTAATAATATTAATAAATTAATAAATAAAAAATAAACTTACATATAAAGATATTAGTAAAAATCTGACAAAGTCAATAATAAAATGTATAAACGTAAAATAATTATGTTGAATGAATTAATAGCCATGAGAACGGAGCTCCGCGCCGGTCGGATCTTTTTTATATTTGAATCTTTTGATTAAACCACAAAGTGATTAATATATTTTTTATTATTGCGTACGTTTCAACATCCATTCCATCCAACATAACTGTTATTAGAAGAAAGACAACTTACAATTCATAAAATAATCAGTGTAACTAAGATAATAAATATAAGACCCCATAACTACCCCCATACTACAGTTTATAATGACAGGCAAAAATTAAGAGAGAATTCATAAATGTTAACAATACAAATATAAATTTAAAAATCTAAAAACCAACATATAATATTAAATATGTTGTATGTAATCATTTAAAAAATAACTTGATTAGTAATAAAATGAATGAAATATAATATGTATATCAGTATGTAAGGACGTGTATCAACAAAACAAGATAAATTAATTAAAAAATATATAATAAATAAATGAGAAAAGAATGCTATAAAAGGTTTGTTGCAACACAAGTTTTAGGAACGGGTTCTGGCCAAGTTATGAATCAATAAAGAATTATTTGGTTTGGTTGAGCATAAATCAAATCAGTACGTTACTTCAGATCAGTTCCGAATAAACACGAGTTGCAACTATCTTGAAATACAAATAACAAATATATAACTTAATAGTGGTATATTACATACTAGTGAAAAACGTTACTTTATGCCAAGTATGTAATTGACATACAACTCGTTAGGTACTATTAGATAATTGATTTTAAAATCTTTTTCTTTTCTTATTAATTAATCATTTTCTGGTAAGTTTTCAATTAACCATATGGAGAAACCATCAAAATTTCTAAAGCATTTATTTAAAATTATTGCAAATTGATCTAATTTCATGAACATCAGGGGGAGCTATGAAGAGCAAACTTTGCATAGACTTTGTGTTATGTCTTAATAAAGTTATGGGATCAACAGAACATTCTAATGACAGCATAATTTTATCAGCGGTAGATACAAAGTGATTATTAAAATCATCACTGGAAATTGTAGTTACCAAGTTTGTATTATTTTTTCTGTTATTAAATCCATTTACAATTTTCAAGATTCTTTAGCTCAATTATTAGTTGCATCTAGCCTGTTACTAGAACAAAGAGTTTTAACAAGTTTGATAACATTTCTGTAAATCTTACGGTATCTATAGAAGTAGTTTAAAAATTATTTAAAATTGGTATATAAGAGATCTTATAGATAAAATTTATATAGTTTGTATTTATAATATAAAACTATAAAAATTAAACGTTTTAGAAAACTTGATTACAAATTCAAAGAGTATTTCTAGAATTACCTTATCAAAGTCATTTATTGGTACAAAGCAATGCGGTATTTTAAATAAAATCATGACTTCCCATGAGCATTTTGAGATCGAGAAAATTTAATAATAATGTGGTAGTTTTTAAGAATAGTTTCTTCATGTTTTGTTAACCAATGTTCAGTAATTAGTAAAATATCTGAAAAGTTTTCAAAAAATAAATATAAATCGTCAACCTCATTGCGCAAAGATTAAATGTTAAACAAAAATAAAGTTAGTGAGTTAATTCTAAAAAAGTTTCAGGGCAAACACTATCACTTGAGATGTTGGATGTACTTAAAGTTGATAATTGCAGATCAGTGAAAGGCGGCCGATTATCATTCTCTCTTGTTTGAAATTCGATAGATATTCCACCTGTACTTTAATGAGTTTAATATTGCTTGTCGTTTATGTCAGACATTGATATTATTAGTTCACATGCTTTTTATAATGCATTCTTTTTGCAGCACTCAAATCGATGAAATTATTTCGAAAATGATTCAATAATATTGTATTCCAGTCTAAATATACAATATGATCTGCTTCTAAGTCTTCGATTGCAGTGTGTATGCTTAGGTTGACATTATATAAGAAAATATTTAATACTAATCTATTTTTATGATTAGCGCATCCGATTATAATTACATTCGTATGCGATAGATGATTTATTGTATTTCTAATACAATCTATATTGGACTTCATATGCGCATTATTTGAACCCGCCATTATTATAACCTAATTAAGCTTAGTAAAATCCTTAGTATATGATAAACTTGTGACATTTTCAAGTTTGTATTTGATTTAAATATGTTTGTCGTTTTATAGCCTCCATTTAGGTAGTTGTCGAGTAGTTTCGATCCGTTGCGACCACATTCATCTAATAACAATAATATACGTTTGTTCACCTCTTTCGGTGCAGACTTAGATACTATATACTATATATAACAAAAACGAGGAAACATGAATGAAAATTTAGATATCAAAATAGACAATACTAAACTTACCACATTAATACGCTAATAGGCAAAGCTTATGGAAAACTAAAAGCACTTGCGATTCTTTAATTTTATCTAAGTTCAACTACT
This sequence comes from Tachinus sp. AB-2021, assembly GCA_030264575.1. Taxonomy (NCBI): domain Eukaryota; kingdom Metazoa; phylum Arthropoda; class Insecta; order Coleoptera; family Staphylinidae; genus Tachinus; species Tachinus sp. AB-2021. Next base: position 30,252 of record JARJEC010164887.1, on the reverse strand, counting down.
GTGTTTATGGAAATTGCATTGACAAATATAGTATTAAGAAAATACAACAAGTACAAAATGCGTGTTTAAGATTTGTTTATGGACTACCTGCGCAAAGTCATATATCTGATAAGCTAATTTTCGCAAATTGGTTTTATATGCTTAACAGGCTTAAACTGCATGCATTATGTCTGTATCACAGAGTAGTTAAAGATAAAGTACCACCATACTTATATGAAAAAATTATTAGATATAGATCTGATGTTCACTGTCTGAACATCAGAAGAAAAACATCCTTATGTATTACTGCTCATAAAACAACATTATTTAGAAGATCTTTCAGTTATAACATTGCGGCATCTTTAAATGCGATCCCTGAAAACATATTAAACGTACCTAAAAACAAATTCAAATCTGATATAAAAAAGTATCTAGTCTCATAAAATATCTTGCAAGAACCTCCAATTTAAAATCTCTTTTCTTTTTTTTAACTTTTATTTTCTAATCATTAAATCATAAATAAATGTAGCTCCGCTGTGGAAGGTGTATAATGTGTAATGTTAAACAATTTCTTAAGGTTCAATAGGAAGACTAGATGATCTTGCCTATATATATAATATATGTATTATTCTATTATAACAATAAAGTGTATTGTTATTATTATTATATCACAATGTACATCTTTTTGTTTCGTATTATTAATATCTTTATTTTCTATCGGTATGTTAATATGCTTAACTATCTTTGACAACTTATTAAATATATGCTTCGTGCGTAGTACAGTTGAGTTTAATAGTTTTAACTTGTTTACACATTTATAAAACGCATTATTTTTCTTTTCTGATATAATTTTATAAACAATTTTTGAATTGGAAATGTTAGAATCTGAATTTGTCAGTGTACTTGCGTTAATGACTTCGTTTAATTGCCGCGACAATTTACTCCTCTTTTCTCAAGTTCATCTTTGATTTAATTTAGTTTGAGGTCAGAAATCCTTCTCGGCATATTGTTAATGGTAAATTACTATTTTTAATATATTATATTATGTAGTTCCACCAGCTAGTAGTAGTTTGATTTTAGCGGTTTTTTTGTTTGGTTTTCGGGCAGGCGCGTTGTATGTGCCAACCAAAGGGACTTGATTTCAACAGCCTACAGCACGTAACCTCAATTGATTTGGGGATCATTATAATATTTATTACAACGGCGTGACCTTATTATTAACGTTTACAATTAACAACGGCAACAGTAGATTGCACAATAAAGTTTTTGCACTATTTTCAGCTTTATACTGTATTTTAACACTTTTTTATACTATTTGGGTGCTAAAAAACAAACACGTCCAACAACTAACATTGCTAAAAATCAATTAGTTTATTATTCTAATAGTTAGCACAACTGCTTATTTGAGGTGCTAGTGTGCGGTAATGTTACCTCATTTCAAACAGTGGCGGTTTCCGGGGTGGGGAGAATACTTGGGTAATCACCCCCACCTCCCCAAGAATTTTTCCTTTGCTTACTTATTTATTTTGTTTTTATTTAAAATAAATATTAGATAATATTCCTTTTTTATACAAATTATATTTTTTATGATTGTTTTGTATTGGCTGAAAATGCCCCTGACTCCAAACTAAACATAAAACACGCCTATAAACATGATTTATTTTATTATTATTTAATTAGAATTGTTTTAATTCACAAGTGGCAACATGACATAACTGATTATTTGAGAAGAGGGATTAATACACTGCTCATAGGACTTGTGAAACAAAATTTTATTTATATCTTATCTCTTGCAAACGTTTCGGACATTACTCATTGTCCTTCTTCAATACAAAGATAAACTAAATGAGTAATGTCTGAAACGTTTACAAGAGATAAGATATAAATAAAATTTTATTTCACAAGTCCTATGAACCGTGTATTAATCCCTCTTCTCTATCTATTGAAGGACGTTGAATATTTCCCGTTTTAATAACATTCTAAAATTTAACAAATATCAATAATGTCATGTTGTGCCTTAAATATGTTTTTATAATACATTTTAAAATAACTAAATACTTATTAAATACAACGTAAATAAGTAATGTAAAATTTTCTTGTTCTTTGAATGCAAATTTTGCTTAAAATTTATATTATGTAAATTTAAAAACGTAAATGTAATGTATAGTATTTACGTAAATTTTCATAGTATTTCGTTTTATTGGCGGATATTTTGAGCAAATAAACCGAAACAAACCACGTAAATAAAACGTTTAATATTTCATAGTTTCAAAACGTAAATAAATCGTAACAGTGTTATGTTAGAAATCAGCTTTGTAATAGGTACAGATCTGTTATTTAAACATATTAGAGTTTCTGTAATATGTCACAGTATATACAACGCAATTTTTAACTCACCGTCAAACTTTAGCAAATGAAATGTAATATTAAGAAGAAAAATTCATATAAACTTATGTCCGACATCGATTAGTTACTGAGTTACAAGTTTAAAAATTATACAACAAAGTTTTTGATTAATTAAATTTAAAAAGATATAAAATAATAACAATACTACCTGAAAACGGAAATTGGTACGAGAAGAGAGGGAGAGAAGAAATCACCACTCGAAATCAGAATAAATAAGATTGCTAATAAAATCACGGAACATCCGGAAACTCTTTAGTATGTTGTTGTGAAGCATATGTTCAATCAAGAAAAAAATGGGGAGGGGAAGGGAATTTATTGCAACTATTTGGGTAGATTTGTTGTTTTATACTATTATTTGCTCAGAAAGGTAAAAAACGTTAATGTTTAATTTCTAAAGTTATTAATATGTGATGTTAAAAAAACATTAAAGTCTTCTATTTCCGTAACTAATCGATATCGGGCATATGTTTATACACACATTTTTTCTTATAATTTCACAAGCATTTATTTGTTAAAATTTGGTGAGCTAAAACATCACCCTGCATATTATCCTCTTAAACAGGATGCATTTTTTAAAGCAATGCAAATAATTGTAACTTTTAATTAATTTTAAAATTATATTCTACATCTAATATGACAAAACTCAAAACAGATTTGCTAACTGAATTGTCTAGCAAAAGTAAAATTAATAGTAAATCTACAAGCATGCATTATGTATTCGTCAACAGTGACGGATTCTTATTTGTAAATTCTTTTAATACAATTATTGCGCGCGTCAATTTAGTAAATTCCTATTCAAGAAGATAACTGTTCCGATTTCTTAGATAAGCACATCTAAATATGGTCCGAAAAGTTGCGCATAGAAAAGCAGGTGTTTGTATACAACTCAGATATTTGACATTTCACATTCACTAACAGAACAATTGAATGCGCATGCAAACGTTATACAGACATGCCAGACATGTTTTAAATTTCTAACACTGCGCGCGCAATAATTGTACAAAAATTAATACTAAAATCCATCTCGTGTCAAGTGGCTCTAAAGTTTTAAAAAGTTTCTTAAATAATGCAGCATCTCAGTATTGCAACAGGTGAACAGAGCTGGGCAAGTATTTGTATTTATAAATACTATTTAGTATTTAATACTTTTTGTTAAGTGCAAGTATTTAGTATTTTATATAATTTTTGAACTTTTTGCAAGTATTTATTTTTGAAGTATTCAAATACTTTAAAAATATTTAAAATTTTAAAAAAATGTGAATACTTTAAAAATGTTTAAATAGTTCAAGATTAGAATTATCACATAGTAACGGTCGATTCTATCCATTTACTTTTGAAAGTACAGTGAAAGTCGTATATGGCGTCGTCGCTTTTAGCGTCCGCGGTACTGGTTTTTTTTGGTTTCCCATAAAGCCAATGTACAAAAAGTTGCTTGTAACATCATAATCCCGGCATCATTATTATATTTCGCTTATAGCGTCGAAGTCGCTTGTAACATCATAATCCCGGCATCATTATTATATTTCGGTTATCCTATAACGTCGAAGCAATAATAAACATTCCGTATTAGAGTATCCCAACAAGCCTATTCTTTCCTTTTTTTTACATTTACATGCATTATTTTTGTTTGAATTATAAAAATAACAATAATAAAAGTTTTGTTTATTTACTTGCTTTATTTTAAAAATGTACCAGAAAAATTGTACGGTCGAACGTCCGGCTGGATATAACGGCCAAAATTGGTCCTTTGAAGGATGACTTTCACTGTATTTATATCAGGGTTGAACAACCTTTTCAAAGTTCGATTCTCCATTTTAGTAGAAAGTGTTTGATTCCGCAAAAATTAACTGAAAATTATTGTTAATAAATCAGACTATATTTGATTGCTTTTAACAGAGACATAATTTAATTTTATCAATATTGTACATTTGCATGTTTTGAAATTCTTCATTTCAAATCTTTTCATTTGGTTGTGGGCCACATTACGCACCGCGAGCCGCGTGTTGTACAACTCTGATTTAAATAATTTAAAAATATTTAAATAGTTTCATTTTTAAAAATATTTAGTATTGAAATACTTTTTTATAAGGATTTGCCCAGCTCAGCAGGGATGTATAATGTACATTTTGAAAATTGATTACTGATTGAAATTATTAGTAATAGAGACCATTTCCTTTATTTTATTGTTATAAACAGTTTGACAAACATTAACAAAATTATATAATACTTTTATTATATTATAAAAATTATTAACAAAAGTTTATTATCTAATAATACTTTTTAAATCTCAACTGTTCATCTGACCATATAAATGTTTTGTGTAAAGAGATTCTTTGTACCATTACAGTGCAATTCCTTCATAATAATACTTTTTTTATACTGATAAAACATAAACAAAAATAAACAAATGACAACATTAAATGGTGTTTTCAATGGCTTAACAAAGCTCAATAGCCATTGCAATACCCATTCCACCACCAATACATAAAGAGCAAACTCCACGCTTCAAATTTCTTTGTTTTAATGCGTATATTAATGTAACAAGAACACGAGCTCCGGAAGCACCAATTGGATGACCCAATGAAATTGCGCCACCGTTTACGTTGACTTTTGAAGCATCTAATTTTAATTCACGAAGTATAGCAATTGATTGTGATGCAAATGCTTCGTTAATTTCAAACAGATCTACATCCTCGATGGTCCATTGCAGTTTCTCTAACTGTAAAATAGTTTTTATATAAACATTATTATTGTGATTTCATTCTTTTAATTACCAATTTTGTGATGGCACTAATTGGAGATACGCCCATAATCATTGGGTCGATGCATGTTTCAGCAAATCCAACAATGCGAGCCAGTGGTTTTACATTAAGCTCTTTCATTTTAGTTTCGTGCATTACTATGAGTGCAGCTGCACCATCATTAATACCAGAAGCATTGCCTGGAGTAACAGTACCATCGGGTTTCTGGAAAGCTGGTCTTAACTTTGTCAAATCATCTAGTTTAAGATTCGATCTTGGAAATTCGTCTGTTAAAATTGGTTCAGAAACTTTTGGAATTGATACAGCAACAATTTCCTCAGTAAATCTTCCCGCTTCAATGGCAGCTTGTGTTTTTTGTTGGGAATTTAAAGCAAACACATCTTGATCTTGACGGTTTACATTATATCTCTTGGCAACTTCTTCAGCTATGGAATTGAAAGAACAAAATTATTAATTGATTAAATATTTTAAAGTTACAGCTTATTTTATTAACCATATTTATCAACTGCACCAGATAGATATAGAAATTCATTTTCTGCTATCAGCATATAAAGTTGATAGTTTATTAAATTTTATTTATTGAGGTGGCTGGTATTATTCAGATTATGTTAATTAATTAAATTTAAAATTCATTTAGTATAAATAATAATATTTTGTGTTTTAATTGAACAGTTGCAGTCGTATCATCACAAGCACGCATATGTTCAGAGTTTTAAAAGTGCAATGGAGGATCTGGAGGGTATAAAGTTATCATAAACACTGCACAAACTCCTGCTGGCACACATGCTAGATGATTTAACCATCCCACAGTCAACTAAGGCTATTGTTTTGATTGGAGAACCCAGTGATAGGAGATATTTCTTAAGAACCAGGCCAGAGAGTTAAGTAGAATCTGTAAGACCCACAGTTCTTACGACGCCTTATAAAGTCCTCTGATATTTTGCAAGTGAAGAACGGGTATAATTTCAATATATACCATGTAAATCTACCAGCATCAAAAAAAAAAAACAAGTATTTTATGCCTATCGTTTGGTGGTTAAACAGGCCAATTCCAACCACATTCTTCTGTTTAGGTAACTTTCAACCAGTTATTGATAGATATGTTAAAACTTAAGAGCAAATATCTTCTGTACTTTAAAACCCATAAAAAAATACATTCATTTGAAAGATGCATTAACGCAAGATGAAAATGTCAAAAACTAGATAAAGTTGCAATTTTACCATCCAGCTTTACGGGTTGTCCTAGATGCATATCAGAGCCCAATACGCGGTTTGCTATATTAGAAATTATGGACTAACTGATCTTTTTGTAACAATCACGACAAACCCTAATTGACCAGAAATTAAATGCAAACTCAACTCATATAGTGATGTGACCTCATTCTACACATAACTTAAGAACAAAGTCAATTCTGCCGTCGTAAGAACAAACGCAGTATATACAAGTAGTACTGAAAGAAGGTATTAAGGTTTAAATTTTTGATAGCCCTAATTTGTTGTGGTATATTTTTGAATTATAAAATTTATTTTTAATTTATAGATACTTACAAATTTTTGCGATATAGATATACAAAATTGCTGTACTTGCATTTTTTATTGTTACATTTAATATAATAAAAATCTAAGCAAAAGAATAAGAAAATTACTTCTAATTATATTTTATTACACTTTATGATAACAGAATAATATATACCATGTCAATACCAATACCGTATCTACATTTGCGCTGATGTAGATACCGCATTTTTGCTAGGTAAGGTGTGGATATCGCTATTGTACTTAGGAAAGTTGAAACTTTTGCATATATGGCTATATTTATATTAAAATTTTCACATTTAAAATTTAGATAGAGCATTTTCTTTTAGAATATACTTAAATTAGAAGATATCCAATCGTATAGATATGATAATTCATTATTCGATTTTTTTCACGGCAGAATTCTCCAAGCAAAAGTTGTGGCAGCCAATGTATGGTTATCCTGGAGTAAAGCGCAATAATGCCATTTGTAGCGATACACTGTTCATCCAAGCAGTAGTGAAAGCTCAGACTCCCGTTGCAAATTGTGCAAAATCTGACTTAATTTGAAAATATAGTAACAGCGAATGAAGTTGTTCAACATTGCAATTAGCATGTCCTGATCTCGCTCAATTAGATGAAAACTCCCACTGGAAGGAAGTCCTAAAGGAAGCTCTAACAAATTGCGAAAATTGTTTTGTATGATGTTGGTTTTTTATAAGCGGAGTGACCCCCGAGATCTCTGGACCAAGTTTCGAGATTCTTTATCTAAAGATTATTTAAGAGAGGCACCTCGCTCCTCTTCTGACCAACCATTAAATTATGACAATGTGGAGTATACCTGAGAAATAACCTGCTGCATCTCAGATGATGAGATCGTATGTCAATGAGATGGAGCCGAGCCGTTAACAGATGAACAAAGACATGTTCATCAACATTTTCTTTCCAGTGTTAATAATCAATCCAATTTTTATTTACGTTCCCAGAGGCATTGAAAAGACATTTTTGATAAATTTGGAACTGACAGTTATGATGTAATCAAAGATCGCACTTCGTCAAGCTTAGCTGTCACTCTTCTTCCTGGAGAAAGAACAACACACTCCACCTTCAAAATACCAATTAATGTAGATAATTGCAAACTCCAATATGCTCTATTTCAAAGAACACTAGAATGGCCCTTCTATATAGGGAGATCATCCCCATCATATGGCATTGAAAAAACTTTGAAAGATATCAGAAACAATAACTTGGTCATTTGGGAAGTCACTGTATTTAGCCCAGTCAACCTGGCTCAAAAAGTGCCTTATATTTACAAAATTTATTAGCAGGCCAATTTTTGATTATTTGCTTAAAAGTTCTCCTTCAACCCTGAACCGCAAAAATCCACCAAAATTTCCTTTGGTGATTATGCCACTGAGTTTTTTGACTCAGTGACTGCATATTCATGAAATAATCATTTTTTGCTCCTTTATTGCATAAAAATAATCCTTAAGGTAGGAGCGCATAGCATGCTTCTGAGTATCCTCTAACAGTGAAATAGTGCAGCCCAAACTACAAGCTTTCCACAGATATATCAAGCAGATATAATGACCGGTTGTAGAACTGGAAAATCTGTGTTTATACGTATACCCCTGACTCTGACAATTTCCCATTACCCATTTTAGTCAAATGGTGGTAGTCAATGTTTGCTTTGTCAGAACTATAAACAAGTCCCAAAGCTAGACGCTGTCAACCGCACGGATTAAAGTGAGTAAGACCAAATGCTTCTCCCATAGTCAACTGTATATGGCATACTCAAGAATCAGGGGTTCCAACTCTCTGTTTTTCTATATCCTCATGGAAAACTTGTTACATTTCAACAAAACAGAACAACGTCCCCATTTTACAGGGAAATGTTACAAATGTGTTGGCTCCATTACGAGGCCCTTCAGTAATGTTTGTAAATTATTATTGTTGAATATAGTTATTACTTCATTACTCATTTATTTTCAGGTATTAAATTATTTTTATTTTAAGCAGTTTCTCTATTTAATTGCACATTAATAATTACCTGTAATTCCCATATGTACTTTACAAGTAGCATCAGTCAAACCATCAATAAGCAGCGAATCTTTCATTGAACCTTCGCCCAGTTTAATACCTGCACGCAAGTAAATTGTGTGCTCTGCTTGGGACATGTGCTCCATTCCAGCACAAAGAACCACACTTGAATTACCCGCTTTAATTGAAGTATATCCCAAAGCAACGGCCCTAAAAATGATATAAAAATTAGAACAACAATTTTAGTTGATTAAGTATAACTTGTACATTTTTAATTAATGCCTTGTTATTGCAAGTAGCAATTGACCTACTCGCCACTAAACAATTTATTAAAAAACTTTACCAAGCATTTGACTAAATTTGGTCTGTTCCATTGACTGAATTTAAAATAGCAGCCAATGGAATGCCATGATTCAATAAACTGTACAAGAATTTATATAAGAATTCATACAGGCATAAGTTATCAAATTACTCGCTACTATATTAAACTATTTGAGCAATAAGGAATAAGCACAAGTTGCAAAAAATTTGAACAAACAAAATTCTTCGAATAATTTGTGAAGAATGATTCAACAAAGTGTAATTAAAATTTTAATTACAAACACAAAATAATAACAAACATTTTGCTATAAACATATAGATTTGCAAAATACAAAGCTAAATCGCCGGGTGGCATATCCAGTATGACCAATGTCAAATGTTTGCAAAAGTTAAGCAACGTTAGCCACGATCCGCACTTGGATAGGTGAGTGCCAAGCCCCGCCTACCAGTACCATTCGGCATTGGAAAACAATTAATGACGCACTAGATATCGGAGGCAAATTTCTAGAGTAACAAGCCTTAACTCAACACACATAATCTACATGAACACAGCTGAAGGACCTCAACGTCGATAGTCAGTTGGATAAACCCAACAAATACAAATACTACTACCATAGAAGAAGAATATAATAGAAGGTTCATCCCCATATATTAACTGGAAGCAATATCTATAGTGCAAATAGTTACCGATAGACTGTGCACCCATCGTTATTGCAGGGAGATGCGTTAACAGTATGGTTTTCATAAAGTATGTAGCGGACATATTTTATAGTTTATATTATTCTTCTGTATACGCTGAACATCCCAATAGCCGGTACCACTTCACAATTGAAGACCTCAGGGCAAAAAGGATACAAGCCACATATCCAACATTCCGAGAAAACTTAATATTTAATATTGAATTGTAAAATATGTTACAGTTACATCAATAATCTAAAAATCTTACGTACTTATTCAAAAGGCCTTATACTTAATTAATTAGAATCTGCCAAAATTCATAAAAATAACTGTAACAACCCCTTGTTAATTTATCAAATGAACAATTCAAATTAAATCAATATAGTTCCTCACTCTTCAGTTTTATGTAGTATATTATATTTTTCAATTATTTGCTTTATTTACTGTGTTTAAAATGTTATTTTTATCTTTATTTCATTTTAAAATCATTTTTAAAACTGACCCACTTTAACTTGTCTGCTCTTAACACTTAATCCCCACTTTTTAATTGATTTGTATACCTTGTAACTACTCAATAAACTGTTTTTAATTGTTTATTTGTCTAAATAAATGTATTTTTCTGTAACCTTCATAAGCCAAAATTCGAGTCGCGTTTATTTTTAATTTTAATAAATAAATAATTTTTGTGGTTAAAAAATATAGTAATTTTTGTTTAATTTATTTCTTATAATAAAGTTCCACATAGTAAGGTCGAAACCATCCTTATAACTTAATATATTATCTAACTTAAAAAATTTGTATTATTTATTTTAATAAAACGCTACATGCCACAGTCAAATTTACTAATCCGTAATTCTGAAATATTGCTGGTATCGCTATTTCACTAATGTAATCTTTATCTTCCACACTATCATCAGATTCAAACGTATTTTGTTCCTTTTCACCACTTCCACATCTTGCAATTGCAATTTTCGTTTCACGGTTAGGTTACTGCACGTGGCTATGATGTAAACAATGTGGCTTATGCTCTTACTGATAAATTAAATACGTTAATATAGTCTAGATGCAAAGACCGACAAGTCACTTTACTTTAAAAATGGAGGTAGAGACACCATTTTGTTCATAATTTAAAATAGAATCTTTATCAATATTAAAATTGATGCAAATGTCGACATATACAAAAAATCTCAAGCAAATATTTAGAAAAAGTGCAAAACCCGACATTGCTTCTCTGAGATGCATAAAACGACATGTCCAGATGAGCCAATAGGAAGCCGCGTATATCAATACTTATAATAGCTATTTTAAAAAAGTATTTTCTTTTGTACTCAAAAATATAATTAACACATACAATGAAGAAAACCTATCCGAATCAGATAATTATGAAGACACAATTTTAAAAATTTAATTTAAATTACATTCCTTTAAATTTAATAAATTTGTTTGTTAAAAATAACATGTATTTTACAAATTTACTCTATTATCCACACATTTCTAAATATATAATGCAAAATACGACATGTCCAAAATACATACCAATTCTATGGCTAAATAGGCTACATGTTTTAAATTACCTAGCTTAATCGACATGAAAACAAACATTTAATTGTATAAAATAAAATGTTTATTGAGTAAATAATTAATAATATTACTAAATATTTTTACAATTTGCACAAAACAAGTTATAGTAGACATGTCGGCCTTTGCTTCTAGAAGCCCGATATCATCAGTATCTTTTTAATATTTTTTGAGTTTTTCTCATATTGATAAGTTATTTTCTAAATAGTTTATTTATTTATTACAAATCTCCTTGCTATCATCTGTATATGTTTATTTAAATAGTTTTTGTCATATTGCTTTATTATTTTCTAAATAGTTTATTTATTATTTTATACACCTCCTAGCTATCATCTGTATCTATTTAATATTTATTTAAAAGGAGTTTTTGTCTTATTGCTTTGTTTCTTCCAAAACAGTTAATTTATTATTTTATTCTTCACCTTAATATCATCTGAATCTGCTATAAATAAATATTAAATGTAATAAATATTATGTTTATTTAAATTTTAGTTTTTAACATTCTGCTTTCTTGTTTCTTATATCATTTATTTATTAATATTTTATTATCCTTATGTCTTTTATCATCCGATCTTGATCAGTTCATATTTACAAGCAATAGCAAACAAAAAGGTATGCAAACTACCATTTTGCTCAAAATTTATATTTGTATTGGCAGTTTGGCATCTATTATCAGTTGGTATTTTGGTTAGAATTATAAAACTATTATATTTAGAGACTTTATTTTATTATTAGAAAAAATATATTGTTAAATATTATAATTACAATAGGTCACAGTGAATTGATCCGTATATATGTTTATATTGTAAAAGGAAAAATATAATTTCAAAATATCATAATTCAAATAGAATGTTGACTAAATTAAGTTATTCTTTGCATAAATAGTTAAGTTATTACCTAAAAATAAAACTTTAGCATAGTAAAGTTCAATTTAATTCTGCCAAGTAATAAAGATTTATTTGGTATCAAGCGCTTGCATATCTTTATTATTGCATTGCATATCTGGGCCTTCTCCGACTCGCTAGTTGCATCTAGTAATAGATATTCAAAGCTACTACTATACAAAACTTTATTGTTTATAAATTATGCAAATGTTGCGGCTCAAACTCGAAATGTGTTCATTATCAATAAAGGCCAGCCATTATTAGTATAGACCAGACTTTTTGACCCATGCCCAAAATAATATTAATATATAACTAATTTAGGTTTTTGTTAGCCAATATTCATATTGTCCACTTTAATTTGAACATGTTTAACATGTTGACTGCCACGCCACGATCATTTTCAGAATTCTGCCACAAAACCCAATTTAATTTAATCATATATTATTTAAAACTCTAATTATAGTACTAAGTAATCAAAAAAGCATGGGGAATGTGATTTTTTCAGAAAAAAGATCTTACGAATTATCTCGGAGCTAGTTACAAGGTAACTCGTATACAAACACGCTTATCTGTCAGGTTGTTACAACTGAATGAGCAATATATGTATTTAATTCGTTAGTAGTAAATCACACATAGTCAAGTGCATCACAATAGCTTTATTTTTCATATAGAATAACACAAGAGCTTCATTATTTACACAGTATTGCATACCAAAAACCTTTGCTTGTTGATTTTTGCCGATTACATTTTGTATTCATTTATTAATCAAAATTTTGTGAAAATTTTATGGTTACGTAGAAAATCAGTGAACGAATGAACTTTGCCTTTTCTATTATATGTAATATTCATATTATATATAATATTGAGAATAAAGTATAATTATTATTATTAAATTTTCTGTTAGTTTAAGCTAGCGTTGATTTTTATTCTTCTCCCAGAAGCCATCTATCCATAGTTACAATTATATACTACAAATTTGATCGTAGCTGCATCATGAACAAAACAACTACGAGATAACACGTAGTCCACGCCCTAGGCAAGAACACGTACTACAAATTATTTCATCATTGGCAGTCAATGTGTTAAAACAAAATTATATACTTTTTTTGTCCAATGTTTTAACAGAAAAAAAACAATAAAATTAGCTTTTGTAAAGAAAAACATGTTTTTGCTAATCCTGGTTATTATCGAGTTTCATTAAAAGTACAACTACATGTTACATTAACCTGCAATACTATTATTTCTAGAACAACCCAAGCCATGTGTGTCTTTACAAATAATGGCCGACAAAAAGTTAAAATATTTGTAGCTGCCATATTATATCAGGAATAGACTATCATAAATGACACATTTGCATAATGCCTGGCCAATACTGATAATGGCCGAGTTCAAACTTGGGCTGTAACACATACAGATTAACCACATTATATATATTTAAGTATCTAAAAATATCAGCATCTAAAAAAAACAGCACAGAATAAATTATTTACTCTATAGCCTTGTAAGTTTTTACATGTTCAAAAATTATAATTGCTAATTTTTTTTTGTAAAACTAAAAATAAATGTAAAGGTCAATCAAAACTGGCGAATTAAAAAATGCAAAATCAATTCATGAAATGTTGATTTATTACATAATTTAATATTTCATGTTTTTATTATAAAAAATAATTACTATAAAAATTCTTCGTAAATCATTTAAGAACTACTCAACGATTACTGACTACTAAATTTATCCAATTGTTAAACAAAATATTTATAATTTATACAGCAATGTTAATCAAAGATAACAAAGAAATCACTGATAATAAACCAAATGAACACATACGTAGAATACCATATATACCAGAATATAAAATATTGGGAATGTGCGGTAACAATACTTACTTCAATCCAGAACCGCATAGCATATTTAGTGTGGTAGCCGGTACATTAAGAGGAATCTGTGCAACATTAGCAGCATACTTGGCAGGATTCTGCCCCTTTCCGGCGCTCAAAACATTTCCAATATAAACTTCCTCAATTTCTGTCGGTTGAATTGAAGCTCGAGCGATTGCACCTTGCAATGCAGGCTTTGCCAATTCGTATATGGATATGTTATCAAACTGTCCTCTGAAAGAACCTGCAAATATTAAATTATAATAATTATTCAATTGCATAACCTAAATTTTTGAGAAAGTTTATTTACATGACAATTCATTTTGATAAAAATGTTATAATTACCTATTGGTGTACGACATGCTGATACAATATACACTGACCCACTCATAATGCCGGTATAAATTTAATTGAAAAATAAATTAAAACGAAATTATAAAACAGCCTGCTGACCTTCAATACTGTTAATACTGTTATTACTGTTAAACACTAGGTTGTTTATAGCCTTTATAGGTTAGCAATGGTTAAACGTCGAACTTCAACTAAAATTTAGATACGAATTTTTTAGCGCCGCCAAACTCCCGAGGTTATGCTAGTCCCTAATAGAATAGAAAGTCTAATATGAAATAAATATAACAGTGGGGAATTATTGATGACTAAATAATAAATATAAATTATGCAATGTTTGTCGAATTTCTTCACCAAACATTTTCTCTATGTGTACTTAATCTACAGCAAATATAAATCTCAATTTGCAGTATCTAATACTTATTATTATAATAAGCATATTCTTCGATTCTTGTGCTTGATGTGTGCAATTAAATGTAATCAATTCAATAATTCACGTTCATCATTTTTATATTAACACTTCAGTCCAATTGTTGCATAATTACTTTTGTCTGCTACAGTTTTAAAATATTAAACATGTGAATAAAGTTAGAAAATCAGTTTTATCGTGAAAATATATTTTAAAATGCGCTATCAATTTTTTTTATTTTTGTTAATATTCTTTTATCTTTCTTAATTTTTCTCATTGTACGATACTTTACGAAATATTTTGCAATACTTATATTTATATGATTTTTTGCTAATTTGTACACAATTTGTAAATTTTTTAAACTTTTTACAATTTGTTTGGCGATTTTATCTTTATAAGTTTTTTTCATTGTACAACAATTTAACTAATATTTTGCAATATTTGTACGAGTTTTTTACAATTTTTTAAAGCACAACTTGAATAATATCAAATAAACTATTTGATTTTGACACATCTTCAAAGTAAGTTTTAACGCTGCTAGCAAAATGTTTATTTTAAGTAATCAAAATGTTTATTTACATTTTAATAATTATATTATACATCAAAAATTGGCGCGACGTGCGACGTCTGGATGACAATAAAAGCAAGAGAAACATAATATTATTAATTAGTGATGAGGTCAACGAGAGCTACGAGATCAACAGAATTAACGTCAATGATATCTACAATGTTGACGATCGGCGATGACATCAATCACGTCAATGGGCTCAACGGGCTCAACAATGTTGACGGGAGCAACGGCATCTATAAGATCGGCCATGACATTAATGGCTGCAAAAGGGTCAGCGGGGTTTATGGGGTCCACGGAATCAACAACATCAATGACATCAACGATGTTGACGGGGGAAATAGCCCACATAACTCTGAATAGTTGGCTTAAATTAAATCAAACTAATCTTGAACCATTTACAGCAAGGAAATCATATGCAATTTGTATTTTATTATGTAATTATGTAAAATTCTCTTCATTTGTAATAAAACTTTTATTATTATTATTATTATTATTATTATTATTATTATTTATAATTCTTTTTATGAAATTTATACAATTTCGATATATAAAAATAATAAATTATACTGTACAGTTTATTGAAAAACAAAGTCTACAATTAATTCCTTTTAAGTCGGAAACGGTATTTTTTTTTTCATTTATTTGCTAATTAAATAATAAAATATTATTTACTTACATTTTTTTGCAATATTTAAAAGAAATAATAGGTTTTAACATGTGGCTTTTTTTAAAAGACCCTATATGTTTTGATACCAAATATTATTGGCATATGTTTTATTGGCTTCTAATTATCCCATATTTAACTATTTTTTAAAATTTTGTGTTATCTACTATTTGATGCCCACTTTTGTGGCATCTTACCCCACTGTGCGTCGGTAGACCTAGATACGTCATTTTCAACATACAAATTATTATTAAATGACAAACGTCAAAAATTTACAATTGAAAATTTAGAAAAATATATAATAATTTACTGCCATAAAAATTATAAATGATTTTAAATGTTATTGTAATTTTCAAATGTGTTAATTGAATAATAAAACTTGATATTAAATTAAATTCTTTTGATAGTGATAGTGCATGTTTTGTGTATATTTTGGCGTTTTTTAGTGCATATAATCCGATGTCTAATAATCATAGACAATTTAAATAGGTATTTGTATATTAAATAAATAAAATTGTATAATAACTTAAAACCAATATGTAATAATTCATTTATCATAGTTTTTGCACAGTTTTGACAACACAGAAATAAATAAGAATGTATTAAAAATAAAAGTGACTGATAAATACAATAAGATAATTATTTGTAAAATAATATTAAGTACATATTATTTATGCATAAACAATCAACTGAAAATATAAATTTAATTGATGGGAGTTATATATTATTATACGATCTACGGACAAGTGTATCTTTATCAATTCCCGGATTCAATTAGAAGACGCGACTTTTCGCCGCTCAACATATGTTTTACTATATAAACATGTAATATTAATTTTTAAGTTAGTTATGTTAGAATTATTTCACAGTAATGTAAAAGTAGATAAATTAATAATTAATTTAAAAAATATAAAATTTAATTTTAAATCGAAAATATATAATTGGCGCAGTCGTACGGATAAAATTTCGTAGATTTTTATCGAAAAAATCATGAGTTTCAACTCTTCGACGAAAAACGAACAATCCTCTACGTTACATCTATTTACGTTACAAAATGTACATAAAAATGTTATGTAAATAAAACGTAATAAAAACGTAAATTATATTGTTAAAGGTCATACTGTTAATGACAGACATAAGAAACGCGTTTTGAACAGTTTTATGCAAAGCGGTAGTCCAGACGCTGATGGACTTGGAAGTCAGTAAGAGGCTTGTCACAATATTAACGAGGTACCTGGAAAGCAGGAATCTGTTAATCGGCGATACAGAAAAGGTCCTCGGCCCGTTACTGTGGATCATTTGTTTTAATATATTCTTGAAGATAAATAAGCCTACCACAAGGAACAACACTGGTATGCTTTGCAGACGACACGGGCATTGTAAAGAATACCTCCTTTATGGAGGCAGAAAATTCAAGGAATCAGTTATTGAAATAGGTTACGCAAAATCTGCAAGATATCTGGGCATTTGGTTCGACACAACATGAGATGAAGCAGCACATTCGGAATATGTCTACTAAAGTAGAAAAAGCAACCACGGCTGTATCAAAGCTAATGCCAAGCGTAAGGGGGCCCTGGAAAAAATTCTGGCTAGTGTGTCACACTCCATAATGCTGTATGGTGCACAAGATTAGGGGAGAGCGTTGAAGTATGAGAACCACAAAGCCCTGCTTATAAGACAACAAAGGAGTTTAGCCATTAGGACGGTTAGTGGATACAGAATTACCTCCACGGAAGCCATACTGACGATCGCATTTATTATTCCCATTGAGCCCCAGGTAGAACTAAGAACCAGGACGTACAAAAAAGTCAACTACAAAAGTAACCCGGTCAAGGATGAAATGGTCAAAGGATACTAGTAAAGCGAAGTGGGCGAAGTGACTTATAAAGGATCTTCCCAAAAGAGTAAAGAGAGACCACGGCAAAATGGATTACTTTCTTACGCAATGCATAAGCGGAAATGGTTGCTTCAAAGTCTACCTGAGCAGGTTTAAATTAAAGAATGACAGCCGGTACAAGAAATGTCGAGAGGAGGATTACGCAGAGCACGTGTTCTTTAAATGTCGGAAATGGAAAGGAATAAGGGAAGAACTGGAGGAGGATATAGGTAAGCTAATACAAAATAACCTAATATGTACTATGCTACAGAAAGAAGAAAATTGGCAAAAGATTCAAGCATACGTTAAACGCCTCCTGCAACACATAGAAGAAGAAGATAACATCTAGGGTGGTAGCTTTGCTACCGTCCGGGCGAGTATTTCTGAAGGTATGCTTGCGATTCCAGGAATCGGCAATTTGCCAAGTGAAAAGTGGGTTTAGTGGATGTGAGCTCCATACTCAGGCTGAAAGAGCTTCTTCTTAAAGACAATAAAAAAAGGTCAGGTTGTTTCAGGTTAGGTCAGGTTATTTTATGTCATCTCAGGTCAGGGCAGATAAACTGAGGTGAGGTTAGGACAAGTCAGGTCAGGACAAGTGGGGTAGTAGGTAAAGAGATGGCATGATGATAAGTCCAACCTCAAGTCAACCACGACTACACGTGGTACCTGCTGCGTAGAAACTAAAAAGGCTCTATCGAAAATTTTGGTTTACTATGTGTTGGTGCATTTTAATAAATAAAATAATTTTTTATATACCTTATCACAAAAAATATTTATTAAACCGGACTAGTTTCGACCAATTAATTGGTCATCATCATACGGTGATAGACACAAATATATACACACATGTATTTGTTTCTGTGATGATACATAAAAACTACTCCGGTTTAATAAATAATTTTCGTGATAACGTATATAAAAAAAATGATTTATTAATTTTATAAAGACTAATGTCATTCTTATATAAAGTAAAAACAAAGAAGAGAAATAAACAATAGCAGACGTCAATTTAGAAGACATGACAAAAGTAACTGTAAAAAATATCCAATATGCCTTAAACCACATGAAATATGATAAAACCTAGGGCAAAGACAATATACTAGCAGAAATGTTGAAGTAAGAAGTAGTAAAACCTATATTAGTAGAACTAGAAGTCTATGGAATAAATGACTTACAGATGAGAAAATTATAGACCAATAAGTCTTTCACAACAAATAAAAATTGTTTTTAAAAAGAATAATTTTTATTATAGTAATTAAAGTAGACTATCGCCAAACGAATGAACATGCAGGTTTCTAAAGAAAGTAAACTGGAATCTGACTTGTTCAAAATGCACAAAATAAAAAAAAGTGAAGAAATAACAAATAGAAAACAAATAGAAAAAATGTTTAATTAATGTTAATGAGATAGATTTTTATTGTTTATATTTAAAAAATAAATTATGCATATCGTTTGTATATAAATGTGGTGGACGCAACGCAAAGTACTTTATTTCTATTTAAAAATAATATTAAATATAAAAATATAATTGATGTTGATCAATTTTATAAAGAAAAATGGTTTGAATATTCATCTCCAACTGGCTGTAGTAACAGAATTGCTGTGTCTATATAAAAAGTCCAAATTGTGATAAGATTATATTCTTGAATACATTTTTATATTACAATATTATCATTTGTGGTGATATTAATTTTAATATTGGTTATAGATGGCAGAAAGATTTGTTTTATATTTATTAAATTCACAATGCATAAAAGCAACAAATATTTGGTTTTGCATTGCTAATTGAACATTATTTAGCTAATCTATGATTTTTATATGTATATTTTACTTAATATCAATATTAATAAATATATTATTAATATTGATTGATGTTTTGGAGAAATTTAAAATTTATGAACGCACGCGCATTATTTTAATTTAAATTCCGGATTAGAACCACAGATTTATACAGAAATAGGATTATCTTTGAATTGAACCATTGTTGAACAGACGGCACGAAAATGGCGGCAACCGCTTTGGTTGTCACGTTTTCGAAAACGTGCATGTTTTCTGTTCGAAGTATCTTTGCCAAACACTTTTTAATTAATATATTGTTTATTGCTAGTTGCTAGTTAAAATGTAAGTATAGTTGCATACTATTCGCATGTACAGTTTTATTCAACACAGTGTATACTGCTACGTTAAACATTTACTAACTGGTTTAAACATAATTTAAAATTAAAACATGGTTAACAACAATTAATTGAATTTTTAATTAGTTAATATAATTTTTGTTTATTAATTCACGTTTTATTACAGTTTTTGTAATTATTTAATAAATTATTTGCAATGTAAAAACATAACCTAAATTTACAATTATTGCAAAATCACATATTGTTGCAACATTAACACAGTTAACACAGAATACATAAATAGAAATTTATAATATATTTTAGTTAAATCAAATCACAAATATTGTAGTTTATTTTTAAATTAAAGTTGGTTAGAATAAGTGTAATGTAGATACTGCAACAAATTCTTATAGTTATAGTTTATCATAGATGGCATGGCTTTTGCTAAACAGCAGCATAGTAAAATGGTGAACAATTGAATGTTGAGCTAATAAGAATTGCATTATTATTTTTTTAGTTCTGTATTGTTTGATTGCAAAAATGGAAGTTATAAGTAATCTTAGAATAGCCGTAGTTTGTGCTAATAACATCAACCGTAGTATGAAAGCACATGAAACCTTGTCTAAGAAGGGTTTTAATGTTCGTTCTTTTGGAACTAGTAGTGTGGTTAGATTGCCAGGTCCAAATCCTACAGCAATTAATGCATTTTCATTTGGGACTTCATATGAAGATATACATCAGCAATTAGTGGATCAGAATGAAGACATTTATGAAAAAACTGGTGTATTGGATTTACTGATAAGAAATAAGAATATCAAGCCGATGCCAGAACGCTTCCAAGGTAATCAGGATAAATTCGATATAATATTAACTTGCGAGAAACATGTATACAAGCGAGTTATAACTGATTTGAAAGAGAGAGTGCCTGAAGATCACACCGTCATGCATGTGATCAACATTAACATTGAAGACAATCAAGCTGAAGCCAGTGCCGGAGCAGAATTATTTTACAATTTATTAATGATATTGTCGCAGAGTACAGATATGAATAATGAGATTGGGCAAATCTTGCAAGATTATGAAGAAGATATTGACAAGCCTATTTTGCATTGGATTTGTTACAATTAAAATGATTTACAAAGGAACAACTAAATGTTAATTAATTATTATTTGTGTAGTTTATTGTTGTATCAAAGCTGACATGTGTTGAGATTTAAATACCGTACCTGGTAGTAGATAATAAGTAAAGTAATATTGATATAATATATATATATATATATGAAAGTTTGCATTATATTAGCTAAATTAATTAAATGTTTTAATTTTAGTATCACAATGGCCTGGAATATCATTTAGTACTTATGTATTTTCATATGCACTTTAAAATTATATTTAGTAGGTAAATGTAATAAAATATTGAAACATAAAAACTATTTTTTTTATAAATATTGTTGGAAAAGTTCTCAACCAATTGGTTTAATGTATTTGACGAGTTAAATCTATGGTAAATCCTAAAATTTTTCTATTTTATAAATGTGACCAGCCCAGCCTACAGATAGAAGATATAACGGCCCACATATACAAGTGTAACAGAAATACATATATTAATTTTATTCATTGGTAGATCTCACCAAAATAAATATTTTTCCTTATAATATTTAAAGTTTTATTCATATTTTTTGGCCCCTAATTTTGACCAAACAAGCCGTTCACATTATTAATTCATTTATTATCATGACACTGTTGCTATCTCAACCGCAGACCCGGACAAGTATTTGTATTTATAAATACTTTTTGTATTCAAATATTTTTTAATTTAAATACTTTTGTATTTAAATACTCTTTAATAAATGGCATTTGTATTTGAATGTACATTTTCAAAATATTTAAATGCCTTTAAAATATTTAGTTTTAGAATATTTTAGAAAATGTAAATACTTTGTACAATAAAAAAGTATTTAATATTTAAATATTTTCAAGTATTTAGTATTAATGTAATATATATACTTAAGTATTTTCCAAGATCTGGTCAATCACATATTTTTTTGCTGAATGTCTTTAACCATATTCGGGTACACGTTTATGTAGATAAACTGGAATAAATTTAATGTTGTTTAAGAAATAAATATAATAAATAAAATCATTTAGCCAGTTCTACCGCTGATTAAAATGAACACATGTATTTCAATTACACTCAGAGCCGGCGCAAGAGAATTTTGTGGCCTACGGAAAATTGTTTTGTTTGCTCTTTTATTAAAAAAAAATTAAAATGTGTGGTATAATATATGTTACTATGTTTTTATTAAAATAATTTTAAAATAATAAAAACAAAAAAATATATCTTTTTCCACTGATACAGTAAATATTATTCATAAATTATTAATGTTAAAATTTGCATTAGTTTTATAGATTTTGTGATGTGTACACAAATCATTGGCACAAATAGTTAATGTATGTCCAGCTTTTTTTTGCAATTGAGGAGCAAATCAGAAGCAATTTATTGATTAATATTTTAATATACAAGAATCCAAAAAGTCTATTTTAAAGTTCTATAGCCATATATAACGCAGGTTAGTAAAAATATACATAAAATTTTTGATTTAGATGAAGTGCTTTGTATAGAGCTTCATTTCTGTCTCCTACAAATTGCTCAAATTAGTGTGTCAAATTTTGGATCTATTTCTAGATGATTTGCTATCTCAATAGCATCAAAAAAAGTTGCTCAAATCCATAATCAATTCCGCATTGTATAAGGTACAGTATTTAATCTGAGAGTATAACCATCTTCTAATCATTAAAGGCTACCCAAGCTCAGTCATATTTTTTGGCCCAGCAAATAATTGGTTTCGGCACCTCTGATCTAAAGACAGGTTATTTTACAAGTTTTTTTTTATAATGCTATTCACGAGTAAATTGCAATTTTCTTGGTATTTAGAAAATGTTGAGATATTATGAGAAATAAATACTAAATATTGAATTTATAAATTAGAAAATTATTAGTTTTTCTTTTCCGATTTATACACGAATAAATATTCTGATAACATGTTTAGATCCACATCAAACAATTCAAATTTGGCTTGCACTAACAGCACTAGTTATCCAAGGTCATGCTGCTAAATTATAAAATGCGTATTTTGTGCTGTTTGTGGTAAATCGGATAGTCGAGCACAAAGAAAATGCAAAAACATTTTATGAATCAAACATAAAATTGTTGCATGATATTGCAGAACTCGAAAATGCTATTAGTTAATTTGATTTGTTAAAAAGTTTATTTTGCAATTTTTGTAAGCTATTTTATCAATTTTATTTTAGAAGATGCAATTTTGGTTCGATTATGCCACAGGTTTTAGTGCATACTTAGCTGTATTTTTTATGTTATTTTATATAATTTAATATTTACAAATTACATGTTTTAAAACCTCTGACTAATTTCGAACTAACAGTTCGTTATTCGAACACATCCGCTGACTGTTTAGAACCAGTCAATTCATATATGTTTCCAGAATCAGTTTGTGAAATGAGTATATTAACAACACTTTAAAAAACTCTTGTATGAAAAATTATTATATATTTGTAAAAAATTGCATATCTAAAAAATCTTGAAATAATAAACAGATTACACAAAAAAGCCACGGTTCAGTAATGCGGTTGTTTGTTTTTCAATGTATGTGTGATTTGTGTCCCTGGTTTCAATTTCCTCATTCAATTCATTCAGCATGGCTCTTGTATTAAATTGGGGTATATAATATTAATAAAAATAATTTGGATTTCTCCTTTTGTTATTAAGTAAAAATAATAATTTACAAAAAAAATAAACTGATTCAACAAAAGTACAGAAGATCGATTTCGTAGAATCAGCTGACAAGCAAATATAGAATACAGTAAATTGTTCTTTTATATAGTCTAAGACATACAAAAGATTTGCAATCGACAAAGTACAAGTTATAAAAACAAGTATAAAAATACAAAAGTACAAAAATCTTAAGAATTGCAATTAATCAGTGTAAAGAAAATAATAAAGCAATTTGAATTGATAACTATATATATATATATATATATATATATATATAATAAATTAAATACAAAAATACAATGTGCATTATAAATTAATACTGTATATCATATATAAGGCAACAGGAAATTTTTATATATACAGATTGATCTCTTGAAATAGAATCATCAGTGCATCATATTCACTTTTATTGCTACTGTCACGATTGTCAATAGAACTCTATATATATATCACAAAATATTTGCAACACACTATTGCATTACAAATATTTAATTGCAGAGATTAATCTGTATATTATGTTATATAAATGTATAAATGCTATATTAGTGTTATGAAAATCAGTTCTTTAAATATACACAGAATTAATGGAATGTGGCGATAGTCATTAGTACCAATTGGTAATGATGAGAATTCTCGCAATCCAAAGAAAATAGAATGTATTCATAATTGATATTATGGCAATATTTGGTCATGGAAAATAGATAAATAGAAAATAAGGCATTATTAGTATCAAAAATAAGGCAATACTAATTTTATTTTTGTTCATAAAGACAATTACTTTAGTATTTTTATTAGGCACACTAATTCGTTTCAACAAGCCTTCATTAAATGTTTTATAAGTATTCTTAAAAAAATATATTTTTTTTGTAAATAACAGCAACAGTAAAAGCTTATATTAGTAATCCACAATCTTTTAAGTTATTCTTGATAATAACGTCAGTGACAGCATCGAAAACAAATTGGATATTGTTAGTATCAGTAGCGCATGTAAAGTGCGTGTATATTTCTTTTTGATCTTTACGTTTATTTAAATCCTCAAATTTCGTTTTTATATAAGTTGATGCATCTGGAAATGTGTTTGGGCCGTTATATTCAGGGAAGCAAATCGTCAATGGGCTGCGTGATATTTTCTCCTCAAATAAATCTTTCTTGTTAAGGAATAGAATTATCGATGTATTAACAAACCATTTGCTGTTGCAAATTGAGTCAAATAGTTTCATGCTTTCTACCATTCTATTCATTTCTTCATCTTCGGCCAAAACTAAATCATAACCTAAAAAATATAATTATCAATATCTAGTTTGAAGGTAGCAGTATATACATATATTAAATTATTATAAAATTCAGTTATAGCAAAGTAAGTTCATTTTAATCGATTATTAAAGTACATAATGTGTTTATTAAATTTATTATTTGACATTAAAAGTAATGCAAAGTAAAGTCACTGGATGTCAGGTAAATCTATAATATCAAAATCCATTCTTCACAAAAAGCAATATTGTCACTGTCACCAATATTTCTAGCGTGCAACAAAAGGTTACAGTAGTTTTAGTAGAATTAGCAACAAAAAAAAACCTTTACATAATGTTCAAAAAGACAATAACGCAAGTGTAAATTTAATCAATTATCTTCACAAGCTAACTTAACAAACATGAAAGGGAAATGACACGATGTATGATTCTGCCAGTATTTCTCTAGTGTTTGATAGTAAGGTCTTAAGTCTCCTTTTTTCTTGTTTTGTAGTTTTTAAATAAAATACATATGACTTTGGTCAATCTTTATTAGGATTCATTAATCAACATTAATGCAATAAACTTATGTTAAAATTTAGTGTTATTAGTTTGATATGACAGTCTATGTTATTCAATAACAAATTTGTAACTTAAGCCCTTTATACCAGTGGTATAAAGGGCTTAAGTTTGCCTTTTCAGCATAACAGACCCCTCAAAAAAGATAACTACAAAAGAAAATTATGTATGTTCAGAAGATTGTATAAATGCCGCACACACACCAACACGTTCACGGTTCAGACACATTCACTCAAATGATCAGAAATTTATTGACAGTGATGACACCCATATACATTTTAAGACAACACAACAATCAGAAATGCTTAGATCCACCGTAGACCCCTTACGATAGCTTCACGAACCACAGATTGAAAACTACTGCATTATACCAAACAGTATTTATTTAGTATTATCGATCATAATGCTGTCTCCCTCTCAAGTTTGCAATAGCAATCCTCGCTGGTGCAACTTCCTCACGCTTGCGATTCTCAAAATTTTCTCAAAAACATTTTGTTTTTGAAATACTTAACCGTTCTCGGACTTTAAAAACACCTTCTATTAATAACATAATATGTTAATAAGGTCTTGTTCGTTCTTCCTTTCTGTTCAAGTGCTTCGTAAGATAGGGTTTTTCTCTGCCCAATTTTCTTAGTGCGTAGTTACTACCATTGTCATTGTCTATTACATATGCGGCCAGTAGAGGAAGTCACTCATCTATACTTAGCCATTTACAACTCTTGTTAAAGCCACCTGACACAAGACTGATTTTAGCAGTAACTTTAGTAGTAATTATTCTGCACGCAGAATTAGTAATTTCTCATGCAAGAATTGGATAAGCATAGCATATGTTCAGAAAAGTTACACGTAAAAAAAACATGTCTTTGTATACTACTTTGATATTTTACATTTCACTTTCACTGACAGAAAGAGCATGCTCACGTACTTATTTTACAAACTTACATGTCATATATAAATGTCGGAGTTAGTTTTAAATTTTTAATATAAAATTGTGCACGTAATAATTCTACTAAAGTTAATACTAAAATCAGTCTTGTGTCAGTCGGCACTTAGTCAAGCAGTCTTACATTAGACTGATTTTAATAGTAACTTTGGTACAACCAATGCCCATGTTCATGCACTCATTTTATAAACTTAGGTGTCATACAGAAATAGTTAGTTCTAAATTTCTAATAATATTGCAATAAGTGTATTAAATTTAGTACTAAATCAGTATGATGTCGGACGGCTCTAAAATGAGTGAAATCATTTCCAATAATTAAATTTAATAAAACTGTAGTATTTGTAGCCTGAATAATTATTCTAATTCTTCTGAACTTTGAATCATTAAACAAAATATAATAAAATAATTTACATACCTGATAATGCAACACAGAATATGATTGCAGTGACACCTTCAAAACAATGGATCCATTTTTTTCGTTCGGATCGTTGTCCGCCAACATCAAACATTCTAAAATTCAAAACATTTTACATTTCAAAATTATTGTTAACAAAACGGGTTTTAACTAACTAAGTCAGTTAAAAATACACTTATTTACATTTAGCTAAATCTGTTAAAAAGTTTAAATTATGTTTTATTATTCTACATATGAAGACGTGTAGTCAAAAACCTAAGTTAAATCTCAAATTGAAATTTTTAAATTGAATTAGATGGTGGAATATTTTAGTAACATATTACATATAATCTTACGAAAATAAAACGAACAAAATAGTTTGGAAACAAAAAGAAACGTTTCAAATAAAAAAGAATTTGCACTTATTTTTGTTGTAATGATAAAGCAAAAACTAGAATCAGATATGATTGAAAAAATCCCATTTAAAACAATAGTTTTAATAACAATATTTCTGATCGATTGTCAAGTTTTAAAAATAATGACTTTATATTTCTAACTATAAAGCGAAAACTAGCCGAAACCGCAACCGAAATTTTTGGTTGGTCACTAATTATAATTACTACGTAGTTAATTATTATTTTATTCCAATTATTACTGGGACAAATAAATTTTCGGTACGTATTAACTTTATTAATTATTTGTAATTATTATTATTTAATGTGTTAATAGTAAATGGCTTAGGTTTCTACACCAAATTTATCAATTTCAATTTCTTTTAAATTTATTATAATTTTGCTAATTCAACAACAGAATTTTTGAAAGCTATATTTTCTTTATTGCAAATATAGTTGTTAAATAAATAAACACAAAAAACAACAAACCTGTGATTTATTGCTATCTTGAGCTTAGCTATCACTAAGAAAAGAACGTGCAAATTTAATGAAGATGGTGGCAAGCAATTTCCATTTATTAAAAAATGCAAAATTGAAACAAATGCACACAATGTAATTTAAAATTTTCAATTATGCATGGTAGAAAAAATGTTATATGCAGACATATTCAAACTGAGCAGCTTAAAAAGGCAAATAAAGCAAGTTCTATGTCTCTTACGCAATATTTTCGAAGTGGTGACTTTTCCGACAAACAACAAATCTTGAGCTTGCTGAAGCCGTTTTTTCGATTCATACCGATTGACACAACCATTCATTTCGATCAATAGACTGCACGTCAAAATTAATTAAATCGTTTTTTAATAAAAAATTTAGTTGTGCAAGAATTAAAACCGAAGCAATAATAAAAAACGTTTTCAACCTTATTCGTTATCTATGATTAAAATGAAATTAGAAAATACACAATTTGTTATAACATATTCTGATGCGTAAAATCATAAAGACATGAAATTATGTAACATACGACAACATACAGGAATGAAACAGTTAAGACATGGATCTTGATAGAAAATGGGTTAAAATTTTTAAACATTTTAGAAACAATCAGGTTGCTTTTGATGCCCTATAAACAATCGTAGAACTTGCTCTTTGTTTGCCTGCAACCAACGCGGCAACAGAAAGTGTTTTTTCAATCATAAATAATATGTGGACTTTGTACTAATCACATCTCAATCTAGAGTCTTTGAAGGCAACAGGCAACACTAAATGTAATTTCGAGTGCAATTCATGCAAAGATTTCAAATCTCAAAGTTTAATGATGAATTAAAAAAAAATTAATTCCGATTATAAACATAATAATAACAGCAATAATAATAATAATAATAATTGATATTAACCCTCCCGTTTGTCATGTCTAAGATTGACTTCTCATAAAACTGGTCACCCTATTATATATGTATGTTCTACATGTAAAAGAATAATTAAAAAGTACTGATTATATTAATATTTGAGATGAAAATTGCATTACTCAATAAATTCAAATTGCGGCTTATAGCGTTATTGTTCCGAGGACTTAATTTGATATTCCATTGAAAAAAAAATATATCTTGTAAACCTAGCTTTATAAAAATATTTATGTTTAGTTCATTGAAAGTAATGAAATTTTTATACAAATGTATTTTTCTAAAACCTCTCTCGCTAATAAGGAACGAACATGATTACAATATGTAAATGAACAGAAGGCCAGCATGGACAACTGAGCAACTAATAAATATTTATCATATATATTATTTTGAGTAACTTATCTTTAGTACAGTAAATACAGGGTGAGCCTGAGATGACCGCCCCACGCTTTTTTCTGTATAAAAAAAGCATAAAGGTTTCATTATTTTTGTACTTTTTAGATTTATTATAAAAGTCAGATTTACACTATCAAGACTATCAATTTTAATTTTTCAAATTAAAACTTTTCTTTATTATGCAAAAAAAATTGATTATGATGTATAAATTTCAATATTAACTATTTGAAATTTTTTTTCTAATGGCTGATAATAACAACAATATTAATTAATTATATAAATTTACTATTAACGTTTTCTGATTATCCAGTGTTACTGATAAAATTGTAAACTAAAAAATTTAAGTCATATTTGATTAAATTAAAAAAAA
Organism: Tachinus sp. AB-2021; assembly: GCA_030264575.1. Taxonomy (NCBI): domain Eukaryota; kingdom Metazoa; phylum Arthropoda; class Insecta; order Coleoptera; family Staphylinidae; genus Tachinus; species Tachinus sp. AB-2021. Next base: position 736 of record JARJEC010164887.1, on the reverse strand, counting down.
ATACAGTGATATCTCTAGTTGCGGACACATCCAATAAACGGACAGTTTAGAATGCACCAACACACGTCCATATATATATATATATATATATATATATATATATATATATATATATATCTTACTTTCTTTCAAGCAGAAGTAGTAAATGTTAAAACAATATTAATAATAATAAAGCAAATTTATATTGGCCAGGTCATTTTAACTTGTTAAAGGTTAATAACCGCTGTATATTTACATAGAAAGAATACTTACTTGAAATTAAGTCCCTTGAAAGAAAAATGAGTCTCGACAATGCCAGTTGTCTTAACTCTAGTACGAAGTACATCTTGTTGTGATGGTACATAATTGTGCTGTGAAATACGATCTAATGCATTTAGATAATAAGCAGCTGAATCGTTCAATTGATACTCTCTTGATCGACCAAAACATCTTTGTACACCTGAATCTTGCCACAAAGTCTTCATTAGCATTACAACTTCTGGGGCCAATTCACCTTCTTCAGCAGCACTTGCATATGTGAAAAATTGTCGAGCCATTTCCTGGAATTAATTATTTGATTTAAACATGCATTCAAACTTATTTTAATCTAAACAAAATAAGTATCAGTTATAATATAACGGTCGGCAGTACGGCAGAATGGATATATACGATTAACATCGATACGTATAGGTAAGCAGCTTATGCCGTGGTCCGTGCTTGGATGGGTGACCGAGGGCGCAGTGTCCTTGCTAGAACT
>JARJEC010164869.1:0-10328 GCA_030264575.1 Tachinus sp. AB-2021 | reverse complement strand
TTTAGATTGTGGTGACCCACCCACCCCCCCAGTTATTGCGCAAACCAATTATTGGAAATTACTCCCACACCTGTGATGTTCCTGCAAAAAATTGCACCAATCGACGAGTGTCAGTTGTTATGTCAATCAATCTTAACCCAATTTAATCAAATGACATTTGACATTCATCGATTGGTGCAATATTTTTGTCGGAACATCGCAGTTTCATATAATATCTAACAATTGGTTTGCGCAATAGCCGGGTGGGTGGGTGGGTCAATAAGATAGTAAATACTTTAGCAATAGTTCTGATCGTGGTGACCCGCCCACCCACCCAGTTATTGCGCAAACCAATTATTGGATATTACTCCCACACCTGTGATGTTCCTGCAAAAAATTGCACCAATCGACGAGTGTCAGTTGTTATGTCAATCAATGTTAACCTAATTTAATCAAATGGCATTTGACATTCATCGATTGGTGCAATATTTTTGTCGGAACTTCGCAGTTTTATATAATATCTAACAATTGGTTTGCGCAATTGCCGGGTGGGTGGGTGGGTGAATAAGATAGTAAATATTTTAGCAATAGTTCTGATCGTATAATATAAAGCAAAGTTTATAATTGCCCAAGGTCTGCAAGGGCACTTTCTTAGCAAGGTTTGAATACCATTTTTCCCTCAACCGGCAGAATTTTGTCGTCAGAAAGAAAAAAGATTTATATTTCTGACAGACAAATGGGGAGGAAAGTGAACTTTCTCACCGCAATTGAGGTGCTCACGGCCTACAATTCTAACCGGATTTTCTTATTATTTATGTTAGTTTGGGGGAAATCCCAGGGGCCCTAAAAATGTCAACACAATAATTAAACAGCAAAAAGGAAAAAAAGTTATCGCAATCATTTTACGGAAAAAAGTTGGTGATCACAATCGGGAAAAAGTTCATCGCTTTGCGAACCCGTATAGTAGTACAAAACGATTACGACGTGCGAATATTGGAGGGACACAGACTCGGCGTGCGACTCCTTATGCAAAAACTCATCAGGAGAAATCTTGAGGGACCTCTAGATCGGCTTTATTCCGCAAGAAGTTTTGAGAGCTACTTGCGGATTAGAATTGATTGGAAAAGACCTCTGCAATTTTGGCCAGATGCTACAATCTTTTCCCACACCTCACCGACGGACGTGGTCGGTGTGATCGTTGAGACGTAGCTCTCCCATAATCTTTTATTGTTTTCAAGGATTTTGTAGCGGTTTCTTGAAAGCGATCTGCGTGGGAATTTGCTGAAATTGATTGATAGCCCTCTTTTTCCCTTCTACAGCTAGCTTCACTTTTTGTTTCACCACGGGACTGAGAGGCTGGCTTACAGCAGTTCTTAGGTATGAAGACATTTTCCGCTTCACATTACTTGTCTGACGATGGTTTTTACAATGAACGGGAAATGATCGCTTCCGTGAAGGTGTCGTCTAAAATAAGCCACAAGAGAGGGGTGGCAAGACGCACAGACGAGAAACATAAATCGATATAAGTCTCTTGCGTTGAAATTAGTTATGAACGCCGTGTTAAGGAGAAGCGCTTTGGTTGAGAAAAACCTCGAATAGGCGACCGCGCGGATTGCTTCCGAGAAGCCCTTAGTGGGTTGTGGGCGTTAAAATCGTCTATCTAGAGGTACTGTTTTGTATTATTCCAAAATCCAATCAAACTTCGGAAGATACATATTGTGACAGAGATCGGTGATGATATTCGGAAACAATAATTATACAGGAAAAGTAGTTCCAAAGATAGGTCATCACGATATTTGTGCGAGAAAAGTTCAAAAAAGGTCATCACAATAATTGTAGGAAAAAAGTTCTATAAAGTCATTAAGATAATTGTAGGGAAAAAAGTCCAAAAAGGTCATCACAACAATTGAACGTAAAAATTAAAAAAAAAAAACAATAATTATATGGAAAAAAAGGTAATCACAATCATTATGCGGGCAAAATCGAGAAAAAGGTTATTGCAATAATTATACCGAAAAGAAACTGCAAGAAGAGGCGACCGCTTTAATTATACGAGTAAGTATAGGTCCAATAGAAAAGCTAATCGCAATCATTATGCGGGACAAAATCGAAAAAATGTTCATTGCAATAATTATACAGAAAAAAACTGCAAGAAGATTCGATCGCAATAATTATACGAAAATAAGTCCAATAGAAAAGGTAATCACAATCAATATGCTGGAAAAAATCGAAGAAAAGGGCATCGCAATAATTATACTAACAAAAAACTGCAAGAAGAGGCGATCGCAGTAATTATACGAAAATAAGTCCAATAGAAAAGGTAATCCCAATAATTATGCGGGAAAAAATCGAAAATAGATCATCGCAATAATTAAACTGAAAAGAAACTACAAGAAGAGGCTATCGTAGTAATTATTCGAAAAGAAGTCGAATAGAAAAAGTAATCACTATCATTATGCAGAAAAAGATCGAAAAAATGGTTATTGCTATAATTATACTGAAGAAAAAAAACTGCAGGAAGAGCCCATCGCAATAATTATACGAAAATAAGTCCAATAGAAAAGGTAATCACAATAATTATCCAAAAAGGGTTATCACAATATTTGTACGGAAAAGGTAAACAAAAAACAATCCAAAAAAGGTTATCACTATAATTATACAGGAAAAAGTTCCAAAAAAAGTTTGTCACTATATTTGTATGGAAAAATGTCACAACTTGCACTTGCAATAATCATTAATCATATAATTTTTATATGGGAAAAAGTAGTTCAAAAAAGGGTAATCACAACAAAGACTGTTACTGAAGTAAGTGGGGGTGGGTCCAGTTTTTTTGGTTTTGTTTTGGGGTCTTGCTACGCTACTGCCCATTATCCGGTAAAAGTCAAAACTACGAAAATTTTGGAAAATGATGAAAAACATGCGAAAATTAATTACAATTGTACACATTGTAATATTAAAAATATCATCTGCCGGACATGGTATTATATATATATATATATAAATATATATATAATACCATGTCCAAAAATATATATATATATATATATATATATATATATATATATAAACCAGATAATCAAAAATCTAATCCAATAGACGAATAGATTAATTATTATACAGTTCTCCGTATACAAAAATTAAATAAATTAAAAAATAAAGTCGCAATTATTTGAGAGCTACGCCCCTATTGGCAGCAATTTATTGTGTTTTTACTGCCGTAAATATTGCTATCTGTGTGAATTGCATACCGAGCGTGTCCTAAAAGATTTTACGTTTTCGGGAACATTTAAATATCTTTATGCACCAAAACAAGTGGCAACGTAGATTATGTCCATCCAGCTTCTCGGCACCTAGCCCATTAATTGATTAATTGTGGATCAAAAATTCCACGTGCATATTGATAAATATTTTAAAATACATGTTTTTCTATTTTAACAAATGAGCTAGAAAAAGCAAGTACTAATTGAGTACTTTAAAGGAGCGCCAATGTAGAATATATATAGTAAACTTGCTCTTGAAGGATTCCAACTTCCGGGAAAGTAGCAATAAGTCAAATTTTTTTGTTCATCCCGACCCCAAATTCAAATTATATTCGTTGTTCACTATACAAACAACCTTGAGTTGCTGAATACGTAAAATAAAAACAGTTTGTATTTTATAAATTAAAAAAAGAATTTTTTGACAAACTTTCAAAAATTATTTTAATGAGAAATTTGCACCATATGTTTAGTCACACGGTCACACTTCATCCGGCAGATGATAGTTTTAATATTACCATGGTTTTTACCTCTTTTTCAATGTGTACAATTGTAATTAATTTTCGCATGTTTTTCATAATTTTCCAAAATTTTCATAGTTTTGACTATTACCGGATAATGGGCAGTAGCGTAGCAAGGCCCCAAGGCAAAACCAAAAAAACTGGACCCACCCCCACGTACTTCAGTAACAGTCTTTGTTGTGATTGCCCTTTTTCGAACCGGTTGTGGATTTTTTTTTTGATGAATTTATTTAAGATGAACTCGTCCGTTTGTTTTATAGAAGACATACTTAGTACCTCAAAACAAGATTGGAAAGATTAGATAGGGTGTTAACTGTTTTGTCAAACGCGGATTTTTTGAGAAACTTAATTTTTTATAAATCTGTATATTTACGTAATAACGTAGTGCATCCTTGCAAAGGTACTAACTTTCAAATATGCATACATCAATGTCTTGTCTAATACATACCACTTTTATTTTGAGATGTGGCTCAGTGTGTGCTTCAATTTTTTACATATTTTGTTGGCCAAGTTGTTATATTTTGTGGATAGGTGCCACCCTGAACCATTTAAGCAAGATAACGCCTTTAATAACGAAGTAAACGATGATTTCAGGTGATCACATTATATTGGCAACCAATTCTCGGCGTTTCTAAACATCAATTTTAAACTTAAAAAAAATTAGTTAACAGTTGTTTGCATTTTGTTATATTATATTTACTTTTCAAAATTTTGTAAAGATTTTTAGTATTTTGCCCATTTTTTATATACTAATGCTTTTAATTTGTTTTTGTTTTTGTTACTGGTATTCCGGTTATTTGCTTATAGTGTTCTATATTGTTTTTTCTATTTTTTACATTGTTATTTTACAATATTTATTGGCAGTTGTACGTTTGGTTATAATTTAGTATGTTTGCGATTTTTTTTTTCATATTGTCTAATATTTTAAAACATTTAATGAATAGTTCTTTTTGTAAAATTTGTTAGCGTTGCACAATATTTTGTTAATTTTGTTTAATTCCAAATATATTTTTAACATTTATCTTTACAATTTGGAACGCTACAATATTAAAAAAGAATTAATTAATCAAATATTTTTTTAAATAATTTTTTTTACTATTTTATCTTTAGCTTTTCTTGTTTATAGCAATATTTAGTAAGATTTTACGGGTATTTTTTAAAAAATTTAACATATTTATAGTTGTAAATATTTCCCGGGAATTATTTAAATTTTTTCCAATTTAAAGTTATTATATAAAATTTCTTAAGCTCTTTTTGACATTCTGAAGATTTACAGATATTTAAAATTTTTGCACTTTTTCCTATATAAAAATTGTATGATTAATGATTATTGCAAGTGCAAGTTGTGACATTTTTCCATACAAATATAGTGACAAACTTTTTTTGGAACTTTTTCATGTATAATTATAGTGATAACCTTTTTTGGAATGTTTTTTGTTTACCTTTTCCCGTACAAATATTGTGATAACCCTTTTTGGATAATTATTGTGATTACCTTTTCTATTGGACTTATTATCGTATAATTATTGCGATGGCCTCTAATTGCAGTTTTTTGTCAATATAATTATTGCAATGACCGTTTCATCGATTTTTTCCCGCATAATTATTGGGATTACCTTTTCTACAGGACTTATTTTCGTATAATTACTGCGACCGCCTCTTCTTGCAGTTTTTTTCAGTATAATTATTGCAATGAAAATTTTTTTCAATTTTGTCCCGCATAATGATTGCGATTAGCTTTTCTATTGGACTTATATTTACTCGTATAATTACTGCGGTCGCCTCTTCTTGCAGTTTCTTTTCGGTATAATTATTGCAATAACCTTTTTCTCGATTTTGCCCGCATAATGATTGTGATTACCTTTTTTCCATATAATTATTGTTTCTTTTTTAAATTTTTTACGTACAATTGTTGTGATGACCTTTTTGGACTTTTTTCCCTACAATTATCTTAATGACTTTATAGAACTTTTTGGCTACAATTATTGTGATGACCTTTTTTGAACTTTTCACGCACAAATATCGTGATGACCTATCTTTGGAACTACTTTTCCCGTATAATTATTGTTTCCGAATATCATTACCGATCTCTGTCACAATATGTATCTTCCGGAGTTTGATTGGATTTTGGAATAATACAAAACAGTACCTCTAGATAGACGATTTTAACGCCCACAACCCATTAAGGGCTTCTCGGAAGCGATCCGCGCGGTCGCCTATTGGAGGTTTTTCTCGACAAAAGCGCTTCTCCTTAACACGGCGTTCATAACTAATTTCAACGCAAGAGAGTTATATCGATTTATGTTTCTCGTCTGTGCGTCTTGCCACCCCTCTCTTGTGGCATATTTTAGACGACCTTCACGGTAGCGATCATTTCCCGTAATTTCGTTGTAAAAACCATCGTCAGGCAAGTAATGTGAAGCGGAAAATGCCTTCGTACCTAAGAGCTGCTGTAAGCTAGCCTCTCAATCCCGTGGTGAAACAAAAAGTGAAGCTAGCCGTAGAAGGGAAAAAGAGGGCTAGGAATCAATTTCAGCAAATTCCCACGCCGATCGCTTTCAAGAAACCGCTGCAAAATCCTTGAAAACAATAAAAGATTATGGGAGAGCAACGTGTCAACGATCACACCGACCACGTCCGTCTGTGAGGTGTGGGAAAAGATTGTAGCATCTGGCCAAAATTGCAGAGGTCTTTTCCAATCAATGCTAATTTGCAAGTAGCTCTCCAAACTTTTTGCGGAATAAAGCCGATGTACAGGTCCCTCAAGATTTCTCCTGATGAATTTTTGAATAAGGAGCCGCACGCCGAGTCTGTGTCCCTCCACTAATCGCAGGTCGTAATCGTTTTGTACTACAGTACGGGTTCGCAAAGCGTGAACTGTTTTGAACTAACTTTTTCCCGATTCTGATCAAAAACTTTTTTCCGTAAAATGATTGCGATAACTTTTTTTCGTTTTTGCTGTATAATTATTGTGATGACATTTTTAGGGCCCCTGGGATTTCCCCCAATCTAACATAAATAATAGGAAAAACCGGATAGAATTGTAGGCCGTGAGCACCTCAATTGCGGTGAGAAAGTTCACTTTCCTCCCAATTTGTCTGTCAGAAATATAAATCTTTTTTCTTTTTGACAACAAAATTCTGCCGGTTGGGGGAAAAATGGTATTCAAACCTTGTAAGAAAGTGCCCCTGCAGACCTTGGGCAATTATAAACTTTGCCCGCAGCCTACAAAAGTGCACTTTCTTACCTGGGTTTAAAATATGCAATTTTTTTTAATCGCCGCGTTTTTTTTTGCGCCATCATAGTTCATCGTAATTTGATGCAAAAAATATCGAAGACCAAAAATAAATTCGAACTTAAAAGTCGTTAATTAATTTTATTTATTTTTCCTGGTTTGGAATACCTTGAGACATGATTAAATATTGAAAAAAGCCCGAAAATATATTTGGCTCCAATAACAAAAGCAACTGACACTTAACGCATGTTGAAAAGTAATTTCAAACTTGTGAGCATTTTATTATTCCCATCAAAATCAATTTTACTTCTTTAAGATTTTACATCAGGTTCACTAGAAAATACAATATGACATTCGGTTTTGGCCGATTTTCCTAAAAAGTTCACTTCTATATCATTCGTCGATTTTTCCTCTTCAAAATTTGAAGATTGAAGTTTAGGAATTCGGTCTGTTTCACTATCATCGAATCCATGAAATAACTTTTTTTTATTGCTTCGTCCTAAGACATAATTTCTATCGAAACGTCTATTTTCATTTATTTTGAAAAAAATTAGCGGCGGCTTGTTCTTTAGCTTTATCTGCATTCTTAAAGCGGAAATGGATAGGGTCCATATGTGTTGGCGGAGGTGCAAAAATTCAGTTAAAAGCCCAGATTGTTAATTCGATCTGATTCAACACCGCTAAGATAAAACATTTTTAATGTAAAACGTCTATTAGCGTGTTACTATGCCCGTTGCTATATTCACCTGGGTAGTGACAAAACGGCAAACCAGATAAAGTTCGTGCACTGGAAATATTAGTGACAGTGACAAACAATGAGCGACAGTGCCAATATGTACACAAAAATTTACAGCTTCCTGTAAAACATGTATTTATTATTTTTTAATTAACTTTACGATTTACCTCAAATTATTTTGGGAATATTAGCATTAAGACAATTGTTTTTCAGAAACAGGCAAAAGAGTGATTTCCAGGTTTATAGAAATTTTCAAACAATTTTTATCAAGGTTTAAGACATGGTTGCGACTTTCTGGACACCCTGTATATATATATATATATATATATATATATATTATACACAATAAATGAAAAAAACTTCTTTTAATCCTAAACCGAACCGTGCTTGCCCCACTATATTATATTCAATAAATTTTATTTTTAATAAGTTTGTTTGTTTGTTTAATAAGTTTCAACCAAAGCTATTTTTGAAATTTGAAAATACAACAAATTTCAAAATTAGCTTTGGTTGAATTTAATTAGACTGCGCTATAGTTTATGCAGATTGTCAAGATTTGATATACGATTGTTACATTTCGTGATAAAAAAAAACCAAACCCTCAAACGTTGATTAATTCCCGCGATTAAAAAAAACCCACATTACGCATTCACGAAATGATTATGTCTCCTATTAATAACAAAAAAAAAGTGTGCATAATGGAGGTCGCAACTCATTAAATCGTCGTCGCAACCCCCGCGAATACCAATCCAACACGCTCAACCCATATCAACACGTCGGAATCGCGGGAGTAAACAGCGTGAACTTTCCCCTTTAAAAGCGTCGCTTTGAGCATGGCGTCGAGACGCCGTCTGCTAGCCACACAGATATATTTATAGAGCTCTGTCTTTGCACGGCTCGCGCAAACACGGGAAGTATAATCATGACAAGCTAGCGAAAAATAGCCGCACGGACACACACACACACACAAAATTAACAACGAATTTAATGCAAACAATTAAAACCACATATCAAGACGCCGATCGAGCCGAGGGAAGCGATTAAGCGTTCGGTAAATAATGGTGCAGAAAATCGGGGTGTATGAAAAAATGGTGCGCCACATAATAGTTCTAAAAATAAGTGATTAAAATTAGGTGTAGGATAGTTTCACGCATCGCGTAGTGAAAATAGATATTTACGGTGAGTTTGATTATTTTTATTCGGAAAAGCGATTTTAATGCAATTTTATCGTGCGGGAAATCGATAAGGGCGGTTTTGGTAATGTGCGCGCAAACCTAACCCCGAAATCGTTCCCCGTCCGATACTGTCTCGTTTTTATTTTTCTGTTTGCTTTATTGCAATTTTGCGCGGCGGCTTTTCGCCGGGATTATAATTTAATTCGTTGTCGGTGCTGATAATGAATTATTGTCATGGACACGACACTTGTACAATTCCTGTTTGCATTCTGATAACATTGTTTGGAAGTTGTATCGATAAAAATTGCCAGCAATAATTATTCTGTTTGGACTTTAATGGTAATAATAATAATGATGACAATATTCAACATGTAACTATCAGTGTTAAATTGTTAGCAATATTTAATTAATGTCGGGTTAGCTATTGTATAAATAATTTTAAATTATGTTCCGGATGTCGTGTGCTGTAAAAATGTGATAAAATACCGTCAAAAAATGTTTGCAAAATAAGCTGCAATCATAAAACAATGTGCTGGGATTCCGAGAGTTGTGCCAAAAAAACTTCTTGAATTGTTTTTTAAATGCATTTGAAAACTTTCCTGGGTAGCTTCAAAGCTCGTTTTTAGAAAGTGTTCGAGGTACATAATAAACTATTTCAAGCAATATTAGAAAGCAACGGAGGTATAAAATATTTCGGTTGGCTCAAAAGTCCGTATTAAGGGGTTAATTGGAAGATAAAATCAACAAATTTAATGTCAAATTAAAGCTGATTAAATTCCCTGTGATTTTTATTAAAGAAAAATTTTCAAATTTCCGTTAACAACTTGGGAAAAACGGAAAATTCGCTAAAATTACCAATCAGGACTGTATTAAGGGGTTTATTATAAGATAAAATTAATAAGTTGTATGCCAAATTAAAGCTGATTAAATTTTCATCGACTTTTTTTAAAGAAAAATTTTCAAATTTCCATTAACAACTTGGGAAAATCGGAAAATTTGCTAAAATTACAAATCAGGTCGGTATTAAGGAGTTCATTATAAGATAAAATTGACAAGTTGTATGTCCAATAAAAGCTGGTTAAATTCTCTTCGATTTTTGTTGAAGAAAAATTTTCAAATTTTCATTAACAACTTGGTAAAATTGGAAAATTCGCTAAAATTAACAATCAGGTCTGTATTAAGAGGTTCATTATAAGATAAAATTAACAAGTTGTATGTCAAATTAAAACTAATTAATTTTCATCGATTTTTGTTGAAGAAAAAATTGCAAATTTCCATTAACAACTTAAGAATATTGGAAAATTCGCTAAAATTACCAATCAGGTCTGTATTAAGGGGTTAATTAAAAGATAAAATTGACAAATTATATATCAAATTAATGCTGAATAAATTCTTTTTGATTTTTGTTAAAGAAAAATTTTCAAA
>JARJEC010164839.1:0-15871 GCA_030264575.1 Tachinus sp. AB-2021 | reverse complement strand
TTAAAACCAAATTAGCACAAACGTATAATAAATTAAACCTTTTCGACAATCATATGACTTTAAAATAACAATTTGATTTAAATTTAAATCAGATAATGTTTAAAAATATGAAACTTTTCTTAGAGATGTTACTTTGGTTGTCTATATTGGCACTCCGTAATACTAGGTTTACACTCTGAATTGTATAGAATTGGAACTCTATTTTAAAAATGGTCCGGCGTGTTAGATAGAGCGCGCTGTGCACGATGGGAATCAATTTCAGTCTTATTAATTAAATCAAATCTGCCACACTTGTATTTTATTTTACGTTTATTATTAAAAAAGTAGTAATTCTGCGCGCTCCCGTTGACACTCTGCGTTAGATACGATATCGTTCCAGTTAGATATAATTCAGTGGGTTTACGCAAGCAAGTAACTTGCAATAGAACTTTTGAGAGAATTTGCAAGAGCAAATACTTGCAGATAATACTTGCAATAAGTAATTGCGTAAACGTTTACACGTTAGACTTCTCGCTCTTCCAACGTGTTAATACAGACAAGCATAATCTTTACCGCAACTACTTTTCCCAAGCTTTGCGACTTGCTTGGAGATGTCCTATAATTTAAAATGAATTGGAATCAATGCATTTTAATTTAAAATAAATAATAATATTTTTAACCATTCACTTTGAAAAAGGTAATTTAAAAAAAGAATCAAATAAAATGATTTGAATTAAATAACAAAATTAAATACTGGAAATACTTAATAAAATGTCTTATATAATTAAAAATTCGAATTAGTTTAAAAAATAATTGATAATAAATTATTTATTTCAATGATATATGCAACCCAACATACAAGTGAATCATTCCTGCTGTCCCCAATTTGGCAGCAGGAACACACAATTTAAAATCATATGTTTTCATACCACACAACAGCATTGCTTTGTAGGCAGAACAGACTGCAGCGATGATAGATGCAGAGAAAGATCTCTCACTATGTGTGTAATTAGATAATGTTCAGTTTGTTAACCTTTCTTCAAAGCAACACTTTGAATGTATCAAAGAGTAAACATCAATGATACCTAATAATAAAGTAAATTAAATGAAAAATGAGCCATTGACCAGTGAATTAAATCAAGAAAAACGTTTATTATTTCAATTAATTTAAATTATGAGGAATTACAATTCCACTGGATCCAGGGATCCTATATGGACGCAGGTATCCTGCGATCCCGAGGATGGTCTACGTAGCTTCAGTCCCGATAGAGTAAGTTTAATTTATAATTATTTGAAATAAATTATGCCAATGAAATGTATTACAGACTCAGAGAATTTCAAATCATAACAGCAATGTTAACATCAGTACGAGTACGAGCGTTTCTATTCGGCAAAAGGAGGATAAGAAAGGTCTCAATGTTTTATCGGCAGCAATTTTTATTGCCGGTGAAATGGCTGGAAGCGGAGTTCTTGCTTTACCGAAAGCCATTGTTGATTCAGGTAAATTATTATTGATGTGTCAGATTATCGCTGACCTTGTATGTAATTAGTTAGATTTTTAATTGGTTTTTACTTTGTTTGGGTGTGTTATTAAATGTTATGAAAGATCTGATTAGGTTTATATGTGCATCATCAAATTTCTTTGACCTTCATTAATGCAATTAGTTATATTTTATTAGGTATATTAGCATATGTTCTATAAATATATGTGTCATCATTTTACGGTTTTTTAATTTCATTTGTAAATATTAAGAATTACACAATAGAATTATTTCAATAATCTTGTAATGTGATATTTATTATATATTTTATTACGATAATATTATTTTTGAATAATAAAATGGAAATAAAAATTCGGATTTGAAAGAGAATTAAATTCTGCTTATAATCATACACAATGGTATTAATTGATTACATTAAAATTACAAGAAATGAATTTAACAGATTTTATAATTTTAAATTTTTAACCTGTATTTTTTTAAATTTAATTTCCAAATTTTGATAATACAAAAATGAAATAAAAATTAGAATCTGAAATAGAATTAAATTCCATTTATAATCATATACAATGGAATTAATTGATTACATTATAATTACAACAAATAAATTTGCAAAATAAAATAACCAGGTTTTTTGGAATTAATTTCCAGATTTTAATAATAAAACGGAAAATAAAAATTAGAATCTGAAATAGAATTAATTTCACTTATAATAATGTACAATGGAATTAATTTATTACATTAAAATTACTAGAAATAAATTAACAAAATAACATTTTTAACTTTTAACCATTTTTTTTTAAATTAATTTCTAGATTATAATAATAAAAAGGAAAATAAAAATTACAATCTGAAATAGAATTAATTCCACTTATAATTATGTACAATGGAATTAATTTATTACATTAAAAATACAAGAAATGAATTTACCAATAAAAATTTTAATTTTTTATCTGATTTTTTTTAATTAATTTAGAAATTTTGATAATAAACAAGAAAATAAAAATTATAATCTGAAATAGAATAAAATATAATACAATGGAATTAATTTATTACATTAAAATTACTAGAAATAAATTAACAAAATAAAATTTTTAACTCTTAACCATTTTTTAAAAAATTAATTTCCAGATTGTAATAATAAAAATTAGAATCTGAAATAGAATTAATTCCACTTATAATTATGTACAATGGAATTAATTTATTACATTAAAATTACAAGAAATGAATTTACCAATAAAAATTTTAAATTTTTAACTGTTTTTTTTAAATTAATTTACAAATTTTGATAATAAACAAGAAAATAAATTTTACAATCTGAAATAGAATTAAATTTCACTTATAATTATTTACAATGGAATTGATTTATTACATTAAAATTGCAAAAAATAAATTTATTAATTCATAAATGTAATTTGAAGCTAATTAAGTTAATCATTATAATGTACAAAATGTTAATCAATTAACATGATTGTATTAAATCTACTAGACACCAATAAAGTTAAAAGATATTTTTATGACCTTCAAGTTGTTATCTTTTATTCACATAACATGCTTCAAATATTTTATTTTAATCGACCAATACAAGTCACTATATACTGGTAATACTACAGATAAATATAATTTATGAATTTTAATAAATATGCAGACGAATATAAGAATTAAATTAAACTGGGTCAATATTGTAAGCAAGTTAGTGATAATATGGGATCATTTAAATTGGTTTAATTATATCAAATCAAGCTGATTTCATGGTACGTGTGTACTAAGTAGATTCATTTGATTTAATTTGACCTAAATTAACTATTTTGATGATTTTGTGTATACGTTAATGAAAAATATTACTTTTCTTTAATGTTATCCAAAATGTACACATTTATTTGAATGCATTTTTATCATTTTATTTTTAATCTTTGATATGGCTGCAATAAATATATTTATAACTTTCATATCTGGCAGGATTATCAATTTACAACCTCATACATTTTTCTGATAAATGGACTGTGGGCAATTCCATTTTAAAGGAACTAAGGTTAGAGGGATTGGTTCAGATATTTTCGTTTTTAGTATTTTTGTCAAATTTATTTTATCAAATATTTTAGTAGATGATTCCTCAGAAAAAATGTTATACAATTGTTTTTATTTTAAAATCATTTTGCAGCTTCAACTGTTCAAATTGCATTTTGCGCATGAAAAACCGCAATCTCCACGAAAAAGAAAAATACAAATCTAGTGAACAATTATTAAAATCAATTTCTAAGCAGTAAGACTTTATTATAAGCTTTTAAATTATTAGGAAAATATCTAAAAATAATAGTAATAATTTAATAATTATAATATTTTATTTCAACTTAGGATCCATTTAAAAATTTAAATTGTAAATCATTATTATTTACAATATACGTATTATACCGGTCGCATTGAAATTTCCGTGTGTATTGTGCTAGCATAGATTAGACATACATACAACTGTGTATGTGTAAACATAAACATTTAAATAATATATGATTAAAAATTCACTTTGACGTGGGTATAGAACATAAAACTGATACCAATTAAGGTACTCAATTGGTACAGTATTGGACATCTAATCCAAATGTTGTGGGTTCAATCCACACCCGAGTTGAATCTTTTAAACATTTATTTCAAAATGGAGTAATGGCGTAGTAATTATTTAATAATTATAATGTCTTAATTTGTTTATTTAATTTTTTTCAGGTTGGATAGGTCTGATTCTCATAATCGTATTCTGTTTTAATGCGGGTTATGGCGGAATGTGTTTGGGTAAATGTTGGGATATCTTGGAAGAAAGATATCCGGAGCACAGAGCCAGGACACGCAATCCTTATACAACGATTGCACACAGAGCAGTTGGAAAGCGTGGCAGGTAAAGTGAAAAAATCACGCAAATTCATAATTGTTCACCGATTTTATTAAATCCATTATTCACTCATACTTAACTTATTGGTTCCTAAGATTTTTTAAAAAATATTTTTTGCAGTGTTATAGTTTCGGGTTGCATTCAATTTACCTTATTTGGTGCGGGAACTGTATATTTACTTCTTTCATCTCAAATATTTCAAGAATTACTCAGTAATTTTTTACCTAATGTAAGTTTCTGCTTTTGGTTCGTTCTGATTGCCGCTTTACTTACACCTGCAATGTGGCTGGGATCACCCAAAGAATTTTTGTAAGTACATATATGTATCATAAAAATTATATATCTCTATTTTACCAAATAATATTTTTACTGTAAGACCTAGTAAAATAACGTAACTTTAACCACCACTTTATACTGAACCAGTGAAAAATTATGTTAATTATGCAACCCACTGCTTGTAAATATAACGTATCAGCGTAGCAAGCCTCTAATAGTTGATACCATAGTGACCTACCCACCTACTCAGCTTTTGTGTAATAAAAAAATTGGACATTAAAGCCACTTGAGATGTATCAACATATTTAATCACAAAAAAAAGAGTTTTAATGTCCAATTTCTGGATTATGCAACATTGAAAAAGTTATAATACTTATAAAACGTCATCTAATAAAATGTTTATAATTAGTGATTAATAGTTATAAACTTGTTTTTTATTGGTTAAAAGTTTATTGAAAAGATATCAGCATGTCATAGGTTAGGTTAATTTCACGTATTTATTTGACATATTTGGTTCCTGATATTTTGTCTTTTTTTGGTCATATTTTAAGTCATAATGACGTAAACTATGACCAAAAAAAGACGCGAATATGACGTGTCTTTGCTGGCTGGGTAGTACAATATAAAGTAAGATCTAATAAGTTAGAAAGAGATGGTTATACCTACGAGTGGCGTGTTGCATAATACACTTAATTTGTTTCAGTTGGCTATTATAATGCGACGGTTCTAATTACGGCAGTGTACTTCTCTAGTTTAAAATGCGTTACTACACACGGGCCTGTTTAATTTTGTATTTCCATTTTTAGCGCAGTCGGCATTGGAGCGTTATTAACCACGTCTATTGCTTGTTTACTATTTTTCACACAAATAGTAATGGACGGTCTCAGAGATGGTCCACCGGTGAAACATTCAATACACGGTTTTCACGATTTTTTTCTATCATTCGGAACATTACTTTTTGCATTTGGTGGAGCCTCAACCTTTCCCACAATCCAAAATGACATGGAAGATAAAAAGAAATTTTCAAAAAGTGTCTTCATTGCGTTTATCGGTCGGTTGATTGTTTTTTTAGTAGTAATTATTTTATTTGATTAATTTTTATAGTGATTCTAGCGCTGTATCTTCCTGTGACAGCCGGAGGTTACTTTGTATATGGCGAAAGCGTCACTCCAAATATTGCGATGTCACTCTCAAAAAGTTTGCTAGTTACAATAGCTAATATTTTAATGGCAATGCATCTTATACTGGCTTTTCTGATTGTGATTAATCCAGTATGTCAGGAGCTAGAAGAAATTTTTAAAGTGCCTCACTGTAAGTATCTAGATCAAATCACTTTGGTAGCTCAGATGAACTTAGCACCAGTCTAATAAATTAAGGCTTCGGATTCAATTCCTACACTTTTTGAAACCTTTATAAGCGATTCAACCAGGTTTTAATTTTTTACAATTTATTTAATTCAAATTTTTAAATAACAAATTTTGTAATTTATAGATGTTAAAAATTGCAGTTTAACTAAAAAATTTGGCAAATTTCAGAAAGCTGTTTCAAATAATTATTTTTAGAATTTCAATTTTGTGCGTTAATGGGTTCTCTAAATATACACGATTTTTGTTTTAAATATGTTTATTGATTTCCAGATTACCATTGGAAACGATGTGTTTTACGTACCTCGCTAGTCTTTACGATGCTCATTATAGGTGAAACCATTCCAAAGTTTGGTAAAATCCTTTCATTAGTGGGTGGATCAACAATTACCTTATTAACATTTGTCTTTCCACCATATTTCTACATGAGATTATGTAGCCAAAAGAACCCGCTTTGGCCGGAACGAATAATTCCCGGTTATGTGAAAGTATATCTATGGGAATTGATAATTATAGGTTTACTGGGCGGAACGGCATCAACGTACAGTGCAATCATATCAATATTTGGATCGGGAATGACAAAACCCTGTTATTGGCCCAGTTAATTTGAGTGAAATGCTTTTGCAGATTATGTCTTTGCAATAATTTGATATTCTCTGCTAAATACATGTGATATTTTAATACCTTTTTGTTTTAAAAACTGTAAATAATACTATTTATCAAGAGTTGAATAAACATTAATAATTTTTTTCTTTGTCATCCCTTAAATTAAATTATTAAATTGAAAAAACGACGTCTTGCTGTAAATATCTGGAATCGTATTATCACTGAAAATATTCGAGAGGATAACTTTATTATTAACTGATTTTTTAAAATGTTTTTTTGTTTTTTTGGGCGCGCTATTTTTCAAGGACATTTTAATGCAAAATTTGCTCAACACTTATAAAAACAATCTGAATATTTTTATTGTTTTATTCAGATTTGACATTTCAAATATTTTTTGACATCAATATATGTCGAAAACAGTTGAACATTTACCAAAAAGATAGTCAAATTAGGGAATTAACATTGCTGATGCCGCCCAAATAGCCCATTTAGTCTGCTGACTGTACCAGGGATCCTGGGTTCGAATCCGGGTAGTCCTTTTGGAGGGTCGACTTTTTCAGGTTAAGAAAAGTCGCATTGAGCACCCTTCTTTCGGATAGGAAGATAAACTGTAGTTACCGTGTACTGCCTAGATGTTGCGTGTACGTTGAAAACTCAATAATTCAGGTTGGATTTTTTGAATAAATTCTTGGATGGGGTTTATTTACCTCGCAGCCAGCAGACTCACGTCATTTTTGATGATATTTGTGATTATAACGTCATATAACTAATAGATGACGTCTATTAGACGTCATTTTAAGTCGAATAAATGACGTTTCATTTTCGACGTTATAGTGACGTATTTTTGTCTTATTTTAAAGAACGTAAAGCACATTGAGCATAACATGCGCCGCGTCCCTTGCCGTTACTATCTTATGCACACAATCACAATCTATACGTTTTCAAGAATCATGTACCAAAACTAACCTCGCTCATTTTTGGTGGGCATGGTGTTGAAATTGAGAATGGTAATAATAGCAACATTGCTATAGTTAGAAGCTAGAAGTTAGCCGAAAAATTAAGTTAACCAAGATGAGATAACTTCGGAGATTCTGTGCCAGTCTTAAGTGGAATTAGCTAAAAGGAAAAGATGCCGGCCTGGATATTCATAACATTATGCAGCATCAAAATAATAAATATATGCACGTCAATAACTGACGCAATTCTCACCTCATTAAGTTAATTTCACGTTTCTAGGTGCATTTTTTGGTCCTTAACTATTTGTCATAATTACGTCATGTTTTAAGTCATAATAACGTAAACTATGAGCAAAAAATAACGTGAATATGACGCGTTTTTGATGGCTGGGCTTTGAGCTTAGTCGTAAATATAGACACAATAACATGAAATAAAAACTATGTGAGTATTTCCACCAACATCTACACCAACCTGGGCCGGCAGAATAAGTAACACTCAGGTGTTGAGAGAGAAAGAAAAAAGGGCTTGAATTATTATAAGTATACTGTTATTGATCAGTTTTGTCTTAGCTTTTATCACAATATTCAACAACTGGATGAGGGAATAGCCAGCCGGACGGATGGTTAAGTCATCATAGCCACCAGTAACCCATCCAATTGTTGGATATTATCCTATGTTCCTGCAAATTTAATTGTCATTTAAATAAATCCCAACCTAATCTAATTAAGTAACAACCGATATTTATTGCAGGGTGTAATTGCAGATGGGGATAATATTTAATAGTATTTGGATTCCGCAATAGCTGGGTGGGTAGGAGGATCACCATAGTCAACTATTTACAACATTTGATACAGAGCGACTGATGTAGTACCATATCCATACATATGTTCCAATTGCTGTACCAGGAAAAATATTTATCCAGTATTTTTTACTATTGTGACTTATCCACCCACCCACTCAATTATTGAAAAAAATCTAGCCAGTCAGCAAAGACACGTCATATTTGCGTCATTTTTTGTCATAGTTTACGTCATTTTAACCCAAAACAAATGCATAAGACGATAAAAGACAAAAATACTTCAAGAACTAAAGACGTTACCTAAAAATCTAAAATTTACGTAACTGCATGACGTAAAAATGACGTCAGTTATTGACGTAAAATAGATCAGCTTTTCAATAAACTTTTATCAAAACAGAAAATTGATAGAATCGACCGTTACTAAGTGATTCATGTAACGTCTGATAATGACTGAGGTTTAGTCGAAACTGGTGTGACTAAATAAATTGTGATAAAAAACATAGTAGTTTATTTAAAATTCTCCTCTTTTATCAAAACTTTTAACCAAGAAAGAAATGTTAATTAGTTACCATTAATTACAAACATTTCATTAGATGACGTTTACATCTTTTAATTTTAACTAATATCCAAAAATATCTCATCTTAACTTTATTTTTTGGCTAACTACTGCTAACAATAGCAATATTGTTATTATGTTAAAAGATAGTATAACCCGTGCCAACAATAAATGAGCGAGGTTAGTTTTGGTGAAAATGTATGGATTGTGATTGTGTGGTGGCGTGTGTACAAAATAATAACAGCAGAAGCCAACAAAGGGCGTGTTGCACGGCATAGTTTGACGTGAATTTTACGTGAATCTTAATTACGTCTTAAAAATGACTCAAAAATACGTCATTATAACGTCCGAAATGAGACTTAATTTGTTCGACTAAAATTAGACGTCATTTGACGTTATATTCACAAATATCACAAAAAAATTACGTAAATATGACGTGTCCCTGCTGGCTGAAATTGTGTCAGGCGATAAATGTCCGTTTTTATTTAATCAGCTGTCTAGTTTAAAAACAATTGGGTGGGGATAATATCCAATAATTGGATTACACAATAGCTGGGCAGGTGGGTGGGTTACTATAGTCAAGCTATCGGTCTAGTAATAATTACTATAGTGACCCACTCACCCGCATAATGATTGCGCGATCCAATTATTGGATAATATCTCCACCTGCGCTGTGGGTGTCAGACTTTATTTAACCAGGTTAGGTAAGTGTCTAGTTAAAGACAAGTGATATTTACCTCGCGCATTGTCTTTGCAGGTGGGGATAACTTCCAATAATTTGATTACACACTAACTGAGCAGGTGGGCGGGTTACTATAGTGAAGTTATTGATCTAGCACTAATTGGTTATTGCATCAGGCAATGGATGTCAGTTTTTATTTAGTCAGGTGTTTTGTTAAAAGACTGTTGACTCATCTTTTGGTATAAAATTTTTCCAGAACATTGTAGACGCGGATATAATATCCAAAGAATCGTATGACACAATAGCCGGGCGGGCGGGTGGGTCACCATAGTCAAAGCTATTGGTCCAGAATTTATAATAGAAGAAAATGTCGAGTGCTACATACTTATGTCCCGGCTAATGCCGGACCTGACATCAATCTACATCATACACCTCATATATCTGAAATTCAATCATAAACTTTGTTACGTTGTACGCTGCTGGGCTCGGCCGCTTTTTGACCTGACGACCCATCGGGCATTTGTAGGATCTGTCATATGGCCAGTCCGGGCCTGTTCATTAATCAGCATTGTACATGTCGACAAATTTCGTAAATATTTTCAAACATTTTTTATTTCTCATTTTTTACATTATTATTATTACCTCAACATATGTACATTCTTTAGAAATAAAATCAAACGACAATGTTTAAAATAAAAATGAAATTTTTTTTCATCGACGCCACTGGTAAACTAGCATCTGACAACTCTTCTTGACAATTGTCAAATGGTGGGGTGGTCAGTCAGTAGCTGTCACATTTGACTGACAAGTTATTGATAAACATTGCAAATAACAAGACAATTAGATTGATTTTTATCAATCTGAAGAGTTCATTTTATAGTAAGAAGCCGCTTCGGCCGTATTCCGCAAGCAAATGTGAATAGGTAATGAAAATAAATGAAAAAAATGTACACATTTTTAACCTTTCAACTACACTGCTATTAGTGCTAGTTGCTACTTAAATAAAGTTTTGCTTTGTTTTCTTGGTGCTAACCATTGCAATTACACAGAAAATATGCTAAAATAGTAGTAGTTAACCATGGCAGATGCATCATCTGATTCAGCATCCGGACAAGATAACGTCTCAGGTAAGTAATATTGATTCAGAATTTTAATTACCAATAAGGATATACAATTCTTTTTCGTGATGTAATTTTTTATTTTAAATTGAATCGGTTTATCAATTTTAATAAAGTTGTCTTCCTGTAATTTGGTTAGCTAAAATCATGTTATATTTTCAGTTGTTATGAATTTTATTATTGAATTAAAGTTAATGAAGTCATACGGCATAAAATTGAATAATTAAGTGCGTTTATTAAAAAGACCTTTGACCTTACTCACTTGTTTCAGTGAACAATAACATGTAGTTATTGATTTAGAGGTAAAAATCATTAAGTAGCAACTTGAAAATGTTGTCAGAATAAATTTCTATAATTGACTTAATTAACATTTTTGCTGCGGAAGCGAAAAGCGGTACTCTTCTCTGGTGCGACCATGCATAGAGCGACATATAATTACAGGTCACACATGTGCTCCGGGCTCATCTCTGCACATAGTGGAGACATCGTTGAGTGCATATGTATGCTTTCTGCAGCGAAAGTCTTAAGCAAATTAGAGAAGTCAACGAAACAAAATTCTATAGCTCTGTTCGGTTGTGTGTTTAATACTCTTCTGAGTACATTCTGTTGTTCGTTTGTATGTCCTAACTTGCACAAAGTAATCCGCAGTTTGTTCATTTGTATGCTCCGAACATGAAGTTTTTACTCCTCTCGCACAGGAGCAAACAGTTTAAGTTAGACCAGTTTGGATTACAGCACAAAAATTTTAAATTATTATTTCTAAAACGCATATTTTATTGTCAAATGTGTTATTATAATTTGAATTTTATTATTAACAGCATTTGTATTAATTATATAACATACAAACGAACAGAGCTAACGTAAGAAAAAAATTTTACATGATCGATGACGCATATATTATACATTGATCGATGATGCATGCATATTAACACATACTCGACTTACGATTTATTTTTTATTTAGTCTTACTACTAGCTCCCGTAGATGCATAAATCTGGACAATATCGCTTTAATAAATTTCAATTTTAAATTTCTAATTGAAATTAAATGTTTGACAAAGTTCCATTTTCAATTGCTTGTTTAGAACTTTTGACTTTACCGTACGCACTATTCATACCTTATCATTTTATCAGTTCCTGGGATTATGATAAAGGAGATTATATTTCAATATATAATATGCTATATAAGCAAAAAATATGAACCAAATTTTGCAACAATTTGCAAATAATTTGATTACTCCATTGTTAATTATTGATTAGGTAACCACTTAAATGTAACCTTCAAAAATGCTATTAGTCTGATAACAACACCTCACCTATTCCTTATTTATCTTTCTCATAATCACAGTCATGATAACAAACTTGATTAGATCCAAACATAGATTCTAATGATATGGAATATCATTAATATTTGGTATGTCTTCACTATAGTTGTATATATGTGGTTGAAACTCAGACATATTTATGCTGGTATTGTTATTATTATTATTATAATAATAAATTATTTATATTTTATTTTAACATAAAAATATTGGGCAATATTTTTTAAGATAAGATAATTTGACAGTTTGCTAAAAATTTATTATTAATTTTTCGAAACGCTTATTTTTTTCAAACATTCAAATAACGATGATGGGCTTTAAAAATAAATTTGTTTCAATTGTCAATTTTCGATTGCACGCTTTAAGTGATAAATTTGCAAAATTTGCAAGCGATTATTTTATTGGGTTTAATTTTCAGATGTTTTGTCCGGGCACGATTCTGATGTGGAGTCCTCACACAGTATCTGTTCAGGATCTGATACACATAGTGGACATACTTCATTGTCGGGGGCAACGGAGAAAGGTTCTTATACCGGACCAACAGTGCATGTTAGTTCTACGTCAAGCGAGGGCGGCACATCGACTTTTTTAGTAACAACTAATTCACCAGGTAATTTTGCTAAATATTATATTCTTATGTGCAAAAATTAAAGTTTGGGGAAAACGTAACCACAACCCTGTCCTTTCTTAATATAAATTATGATTATGAGTAGGTCTAATTCTCGATTGTGTAATTGTGCAGCTGACACCAATTCATTTCTGTTAATGTTCCGCTACAGTTTTTGTTACATTCTTGTTCTTGGGCTTTTGTACAAACACCTTATCACTCACTCTATGCTATGAAATGGTTTTGCGCTTAAATTGATTTGTTTGAAATTTGACATTTTGACATTTGCTTGTTGTTTCAAACTATAAACATATTTTTATCAAAGAAGACTTGATTTGTTTTTACTATTTTTTTACTTTTTAGTTAACAAAAAAAAAATTTGAAGTGAAACTTTTATAGCGAGGTAGTGAATCTGAAAAATGAAATGGCATTTAAGTGAAACAAAAGTGTTTTACCATGAAATGAAATTTCTATTTAGATTTTTGGTGATAATTGATTTTTGTGGCTGAATTAGTCGGCAACATTCCGATTGAAAAAATTCCCCAGAAAGTTTTTAATGTGAAACACTTAATAACGTGTACCTTTTAAAAAAACTGCACAGTGTATTAGGAGCATATGAATCTGCGTACGACTAATAAAAAGCAATAGGCAATGTTAACAAATTTTGTTTTAGAACCCGATGCTAAATACAGCACGTTGAGCACAGTGTGTATTTCGAATTCAAGTCGTGGAACGTTGCTTCCGTGGGGTGCCACGAAAGAAAGATCTCCACATCCAACTTCTGGCCTGAGCATTGATATGGATATCAGACCTGGAGAGTTTGTTATGCGAACGCTTTTTGCAGATTTTACTTTGCAAGCCGAGAGGAAGATAGAAGGACTGTGCATCTTTGAACAACAGGTAACGATTTGTTTTTTTTTATCTTACAAGTGTGGATGTAATTTGCAAACTTATCAGCTGGAAGCTTTAAATGTTTACCACATTATAGTGGAATAATCTCAACATAGTTAAAATGGATTTTGTGATTTGCGATTTACACCAACGGTGTTATAGAAAGCAGCTTGTAATGCCAATAACATTATGATTATTTTAAGGACAAACCACTATCAAAAGTTCTCCAAAGAGGAGAAGATCCACAATTTGATCAATTGTTAAGTGCATTTGGTTCGGTTGCGGAACATTGCTTGCCATCGTTACTAAGAGCATTATTTTCTTGGTATGAACGACAAATAACGGAATCCACAAATTCTGAGCAGAAAAAAGTAGAAAAAGGAAAGAGGTAATTATGTAAACAAACAATTTTTGATACAACAATACGCTTATATTTCATTTTTGTTTGTTGGCAATGTTGGCATCAGTGTTAATTCAATAATTTTGACATTGTTTATTCTAGTATCATTAACATAGTTTCTGGTAATGCTCCCGAAACGACGGAAAGAAGCGAAGACGATATCCAACAAGAAAGACGAGACTTGGCAGTGGAATTCCTTTTCTGTTTAGTTCTCATAGAGGTATTAAGACAACTTTCATTCCATCCGGGTCATGAAGATTTGGTGCAATATATCGAAAGCATCGCCTTCAAACATTTTAAATATAGAGACGGGTATTTTTTTACAAAATATTGTTTGATTGAATGTATTTAAACATAACGTATTTTAGAATACAATCGGGACCAAATGCAGGCAATATTCACATTATCGCAGATTTGTACGCTGAGGTTATTGGTGCGTTGGCGCAATCGAGATTTTTATCCGTTCGGACTAGATTTATGGCGGAATTAAAAGAACTCCGATCTAAAGATCCCAGTCCACATACAACGCAGAGTATTATAAGCCTGCTGATGGGGATGAAATTTTTCCGGGTTAAAATGGTTCCTATTGAGGAGTTTGAAGCGTCTTTCCAATTTATGCAAGAATGCGCTCAGTATTTTTTGGAGGTTAAGGATAAGGATATTAAACATGCTTTGGCTGGATTGTTTGTCGAGATTTTAGTTCCTGTTGCTGCTGTAAGTATATGTTTTTATTATACAAGAAAGTCCCGCCTGGGTCAAATACCTAACCTACAAACGTTTATTAACATTTTTTGATTGTCAATATAAATTTTTTTCAGACTGTCAAAAATGAAGTAAATGTTCCATGCTTAAAAAATTTTGTAGAAATGCTATACTCGCAGACGTTGGACGCAAGCACAAAATCGAAACATCGCCTGGCTTTATTTCCGTTGATAACCTGCCTTTTATGCGTCAGCCAAAAAACATTCTTTTTACAAAATTGGCACTGCTTCCTGGCGATGTGTTTGTCACACTTGAAGAACAGAGATCCGAAAATGTGCAGGGTTGCCTTAGAATCGTTATACCGCTTACTGTGGGTCTACATGATCCGAATAAAATGCGAAAGCAATTCGGCGACGCAATCACGTCTACAGAGCATAGTAAATTCTTTATTTCCTAAAGGTTCAAAGGCTGTGGTGCCTCGAGATACTCCGCTAAATATTTTCGTCAAAATTATACAATTTATTGCCCAGGAAAGGTTGGATTTTGCCATGCGTGAAATCGTTTTCGATTTGTTATCGGTCGGGAGGCCAATTAAAATTATTCTGACGCCGGAAAGGATGAGTATTGGATTGAGGGCATTTCTTGTTGTCGCTGATAGTTTGCAGCAAAAAGAAGGGGAGCCCCCAATGCCTAGATCGATGGGTGTTTTACCCAGTGGTAATACTTTACGAGTAAGAAAGACGTTTTTAAATAAAGTTTTAACTGATGATACTGCCAGAAGTATTGGAATGAGTGCTTATTTTCCGCACGTACGAAGAGTTTTTGTTGATATATTGAGAGCTTTGGATGCGCAATATGGGCGTCCGTTGATGATGACTAGTATGCAGAATGTTAATAAAGAACCTGATGAAATGATAACTGGGGAAAGGAAACCTCGTATCGATTTATTTAGAACGTGTGTTGCTGCTGTTCCTAGATTAATTCCTGATGGCATGACGGGGGTCGAGTTGGTTGACTTATTGTCAAGATTGACTGTTCACATGGATGAGGAATTGCGAGGATTGGCCTATCAAAGCCTGCAAACTTTAGTTATGGATTTTCCCGATTGGAGACAAGACGTTTTATGGGGATTTACTCAGTTTCTTGCTAAAGAAGTGTTAGAAACATTCCCGCAGTTGGTTGATAGTGGATTGCGAATGTTATTGCAGTTATTGACAGCTTGGAAGTTGGCAT
>JARJEC010164753.1:0-21376 GCA_030264575.1 Tachinus sp. AB-2021 | reverse complement strand
TATATATATAACAAAACATTATGTTATTATAAATGTGTCCATCGAGACGTGTTTACATCTGTTCTTTTTGAAAAGTTTTATATTTTACGTACTATGTGCTTCAAAATACTTTTGTAAATCTAATATCATTGAGGTCTGACTATTTTTTGCTTAAATTTGCTAAAATATAAGCATAAGTTTCGGTTATGATGCTAATGCTTGACGGCGGTCCTTATTGTTATTACTATATCTAAAAGAATTTTAAATTGAATTATAGAGTTTTTTAAGTGCAAGAAACATCTAGATTGTACAGTGCTCCTACAGTTGTATTTCGTTAAAGGTTTGTTCAATAACGCCCTTTTTCAAAAAATTATGGAGTGCCCTCTTTTTTAAATATTTTTTTATATAATCTGCTGTGTATATGTAATCGTCTGAAATATTTAACATGCTATTTTATGATTGACTGTTGTGGGAGAACTGGCTTTTATTGCAGAACAGTCGACAACAGTTGTATATTTACAAAGTTTTCACAAATTGTTTTTTATATAATAATTAATTTCTTTAGAAATACCATCACCTACCATAATACTACTAAATTATTTTGAAGATTTTATAAAAAGATCATTACATTAAAATAAATACAATAAGATATGATATGTACAATGGATATTGTTAATTGTAATTTGAAACCTTTGGATGTATTGTTTTAAACTCTTAATGAAGCAACTAAAGCAATCATAATTAGGCTTATTACCAAATACGACTAATAATAAAATACTTTACAATATAATTTATCATGCACTTATTTCCAGTAGTCGAAGTTGTTGTTACCTTGTCGTGACGCTAATAAATTGTTTGGAAACGCATTCGCTGCTAAATATCTTCCTGAATGATTCGAAAAACTATGTTGAGATTGTCCATCCGCTATCGATCTTGCTTTGTTACCTTTTGAACTGAAATGAGATCGCATATCGTCTTGAATCAACGATGAAGGTTGTTCTACCGAGTACATCCTCGGTCGTTGCGTGCTGTGAGTGCTGTATGCGGACACTTGATCCCAATCCTACGGTACAATATATAATTAATTAATTGAAACATATGAAGTAACAGTGTTTATAGAGGTTTAATTACTATGTGTAAATATTTCACTTCCTTTAATTAGTCAATTCTTCCTGTGCAGAATTTCTGCAACATCTACGTTTTGTAATATAGAAATAATGCCAATACAAATAATTTAAATTATGTTTATCTTATGATTAACAGTACACAGGTGTCAAGTTTTCATTTATTGTAGTCATTGTTTTTATGTCGATACATAAACTATAATTTTTAATAATAAGAGTGAGTGTGCATGGACCACACACCAGGGGTAAAACTTTTATTGCAACTACATTCTGTTATTCAATTTCTAATCGTATTTGTAGTTGTTGGAATTTTAACACAATAGCCATTGATCTTGAGGTCCTTTTGCCGTGTTTATGTAGGTACGTATGTGTTGCCTTAAGGCTTCTTACTCTATAAATTTGCCCCCGATATCTAGAGAGCCATTATTTGTATCTCAATGACGAATGGTACCGGTAGAGGTTATGCGGTCACCCATCCAAGTTATGACCGTTTCTAACGTTGCTTGTCTTACTCCAACATTTACAATTTTCCGTACTGGAGATGACATATATTCTGTATCACTCACATTATAAATTAAATGTGTCGATTGAAAAAAGTGAGTATGCGACACGCAGATATGGCAAAAATATATGAAAAGAATTAATTATTGAATGAATGTTTAATTGACAATTGTAAAAAAACATTTGAGTGTGTGCCTCTGTACTCACGAAGGATGAGTAAACATACGCACACGCCGATCGACCCACTCACCGATCGACTCACCCACGCTTCCAAATTTTACATAATATCAACAAATGTTGACACATTTTAAGGTATTTTTAAATGATTCCTTTTTAGTTTAAGATATATCATAAGATCCAGCTTAGTGCTGAAAATTTCCAATATATCATTTACAGTTTAACCGAGAACTATATCAATTTTATTAATTTAAATGGAACACTCGGTATATTTTCTAGTGTTTTGAGTATAAATCCCAATTGCAAAAAGTTTTGGCAAAATAACTTTGTTGTTGTAATTTTTGATTTTAATGCAAGACCCTCGTGCCATGGTACCATGTAAAAGTAGATTTTTTTATGTGAACATGCAAATTGAAGTCTGTTGCTATGATCACCTGGTAGTGACAAAAATGGCAAGCCAAGCGAAGTTCGTGCGCTAGATATATTGGTGACAATGATAAATATTACTATGAGTGACAGTGACAATATGCAGACAAAAATTCTCTTAAATAAATTAATTTCGATGTCTCACAGTACCAGGCGTCCAACGACTCCCCCCCTCCCCTGCTATTTTTTGCGGAACATTAAAACTAAAAAAAAAACAGTTGTGTGTTGTTGTACTCAGGAAGGAAGTGGCTCCGCCAAAAACAAACAAATGTTGCATTATGCACAGAAACGACGAATGCATACAATAGTCACTTTATTGATGCGTTGCTACACTACAGTTACATAAATAATATATCTTACACCTTATGCTGACGGTGTCGTCACAGCGTGATGGTGAATTTTCCAATAAGCTCCAGCCACTGAGCGATAGCATAGATGTTTACACATTAAGATACTGCTACAAATTTGAATAAAAGATTATACTTTCTATAGAAATGCGTTTTATTTTTAACTGTTTTTACCGTTACTTTTTATCCATTATTTCTTGTTTTTTAGTTGTTGTTTTTGACTGTTTTTTATTTTTTGTTACTGAAGAAAACATGGCGACATATAGCATTAAGAACTCAAATTAGTATCGTATTTTTAACCAAACTTGACTGCATTGAACACAAATGCGTAAATGATGACAAATTATTAGAATTTAAAATGCTGTTATATCCGGCATTTATTTGATTTTTTAAATATGTTTTGTATATATATGAATTTTGCAAATATATAAATTAACAAAATTTTATAAAAATTTAACTGTTAACAATTAAAAATTTAAATGAACAGTTTTGATTTTAGTAACCCACCCGGCTGCTGCGTCACCACGAAATTAGAATTGAAATACAATAGTTGGGTGGGTTATAAAAATAAAAACTACCGAACAAGTAGCTTTTACCATGGTAGTCTTATTTTTTAATTTTTCTTTAATAAAACTATAACATTTTGCAAAATGCAGAGAACATATAAGTATACTGTATTCAATTAAAAAAGAAAAAGAAAAATAATTGATAATTTTTTGCAAACCCAACATTTTTGACAAAACATCAATGTTTTAATGGAAGTTTTACTTAAAAAATGATTATATTTTATTTATATTTCTAAAGTTAGTTCCGTACCTTATTACTATTAAATGCATTTAATGTAGCCAGTGATGAAAGGGGTCCTCCTGGACTTGCCGCTGCACAACAGTTCACCGGCAATCCGGCGATGGGCAATCCTGTTTTGATGCCAAGTTTTTGTTGATGTAATTCGTGTAATTTTCTCGATCTTCGTCTAGATGCCGCAATGAAAACTATAACTGCTACGACAATTGTACCGCATATGGCTGCACTTGCCGCTATAGTAATTTTGTCCATATTTGATGATGCAGAGGTGACTGTTCGTACTTCACGACATTGTGCATAAGGTACAGTTTCTGGACTAACGTTGATTTCTTCTAGGGACACTACGCATACAACTATGCATTCCTGAAAACGTATAAAATAAATTCACCGCTACAATTGGAACCATTAATTATATATTATGGTAAAATAAGAAAAGTGCAGTTATTTGTTGTATTGATCCTTATCGGTTTAATTTATTGTTTAATTGTTTGACAAAGTATTTTTTCACTGAAAACGAAATAACCTTAAGTTTCGTAATTAAGAAGATTCCGTTTTTCCTCTAATTGCATGTTTACGTTTTAATTAAGTTATACTAGTATGTATTGTTTGCAATTAAGGTCAATAACAATCTAAATTAAGCAACCGCGTGAGTGTGAATATTTTAAATGTTTTTCTATAATGGAAGCAAGAGAATATTTTATTTTTTAAAAACACTTGCCATACAGACGTATAGTTGGTTAAACATTAATTTGTTGAAATCGTCAAGGATATTATAAGTTCAGTTTTGTTGTAGTTGTTTAAAATTAATTAGCAATGGCAATGAAATTATCTTAGTTTGAGTCTTCCAATTGAAAATAGGATTGTTTATCATGATACAGTGACTAACAAAAAGTCGTCACTATATGGGAAATTTTATTATTATTTGTTTTTCATAATTTTTATATATCTTTTGCATGACATGCAGAAGGCTAAATTGTAGCAATATTGATTTATCCTTTTTCAAATATACCAAGTGATGTATACTTCAGAAAATTGTGAATATCATTAAAGTACGAATCTTCGGAGTACTCTAAAATAATTACAGATTTTTTAGTAAGATTTGTATTGTTGTATGCTTGTTTTGACTTGAACAAGCAAATGGCAACAACAGTTTTTTTTTTCTATTATTTTGTAAAAGAAGAATAATTATTTTATTTTTTCAAGTTTTGGCATACCAGAGCTTAATTTCAAATATTGTGAAAAATCTTTAAAAACTGATAATTGAAACAAACAGTAAGAAGTGCCTGTTCTTTTTTTACTTTTGATAATGATTAATACTTTTTGTTTGTTTTTGGTGCAAGGTGCTTGCTTTATAGAAAAAAAGAAGATATTTGAAAAGCTTCACAGAAGAAAAAATATTCTATTATTCTATAAATTTGCTTGCTCCATGTGCGAAAGAGTACGAAACTATTATGAAATTACCAAGTGTGGCGAGAAAACTGGTAGAATTCTTAACAATATTGTTACAATCTAATGCTACTATGCTTTGCCGATTCTAGTATCAAGGTTTTTATTGTATTTCTGAAACGCCATTCCACCATTCTTTGAATAGATGATTAAATCTGATGTGAAAAATTGCCATTGTCATGTGAAACCATGCATGTTTTATATAAATTTTTGGTATGTTTTTTGAAGTGAATTCACAATAACATTCTTTGATAGAATATATTAATATTTATATATAATATATCATATATATATATATATATATATATATATATATATATATATATATTAATAGAATGCAATGTTACGGTTACATTGTTAGTTAGGTTTTTGACAACGCAATGTTACAAACACTCCATTGATAGACTTAATTTGTATTGTTCTATTAATGCTGGAGAATTTTGTGAATCTATGTACAACTACTATATAGTTTAATCAAAATGGTATTTTATATAATTTATAAATGAATTTTGCAAAGTAAATGATAAATAAATGTAAAAATAGCACACACATGGTGTATTTAAGATGTACCTCAATTTAAAATCAATATAGTTGAAAGAAATTTCAATTTCTAGATGCACTATTTACAAAATATTTTTGTCAAATATTGATGTACATATTATGGTCTTGGGTTTCAGCTAACATCTGGAGAACAAGAAAATGTAATAATAAATTGTAAAAAATAATTAAATGGTTTAATTTAAAACCGGCTTTCAAAATTAATTAAAGCCTGTAATAATATTGATATATATATATATATATATATACATATATATATATATATATCATTATATTGTGTTAAAAACCTATATTTTGGAAATATTTTGTTAATGTTTAATTAATATTATAGTTAATAAGAAATTAACCTCCTCCATTAACCATTTTTAAGAAAATTGCTCGAAACTATCCCACTGTCGAAACTGTTGGAAAGAATGCGCAATCTAATATCTTTGCAAAGAATAAAATATCATTTTTTATAATTCTTTATTTTATTTAGTAAAATAATTTTAATATTTGTCTTCACAAATATTAAAATTATATATTAAAATTATTATGATAAAATAATCATGGTATTTTAACGAGTACTACTATAGGAGTAAAATGACTTACCTGCGATGGAACATTTTTAATCTTAAATTCCCGTTCACTTGCTTCCAGCGGTGGCCCTTGCTTAAAGCTCTTATCACCAAATAGTCTATAAACAACTCTAAATCCTAAAATGTTTGCTGTTTCCGATCCCCATTGTATAATGACAGAATTATCCTGACGATAAGCATTCTTTACAATAACCTCGTTGCTATCGTCAGCTTTATTCCTGGATGGAAAACCCATAACTAATGACGGTCTTTGATGTGCGTTTGCATTACCTTTCCATGGAGGCAAGGTTGTACGTGGAATTGTGCGGTTTGCAATTTTTGTTGTTGATGGAACTAATGTTGTGGTTTCTTTGGTTGTAGTTCTAGCTGTAGTGCTTGAAGTAGAAAATGAAGTTGTTGATATTGGTTTTGGGGTAGTGGTAGTAGTTGTTGTTGTACTAATTCTTATTGTTGTGACGGGTTGCTTAGTAGTTGTAGTTGGAACTGGAACTGCTGATGCTGTATCCCCCAATGAAACATCATCTAAATCAGCATTTACAACAGTCGCAACACCAATTGCTTCATTGGAATTGCAAGTCAATTCATCAGGTTGTATACTATAAAATCCGCGATCTCTAAATCTTGGCGGACTTCCGCAAAATTGCGGATTCCTTTCTCTACTTGTCACTTGCAAATCGCTATTTCTAATCCAATCTATCACCCACGCAAGTCTGCAATCGCAGTGTAAGAAACGACCACCTAAGCTTAATCCGCGTAGCGTATTATTAAGATGCGATAAAGCACCATATGGTACTGTGGCTAATGGGTTACCATCTAAAGCAAGCAACGTAATTGATGGATTACCAAGAAACGAATTTACGGGAAGATCTGTCAATAAATTAAATCCAATGTCTAAGACCCGCAATTCCGATAAGGATTGCATAGCTTCAATTGGGAAATCCGGCAACAGATTATTTAATAAACTTAATGAACTTAGAGTCTTTCTGACGCCATAAAATGCATTTTCATTCAACGACTGAATTAAATTTCGTTCTAAATTTAAAGCGGTCAATGCATCTAAACCTTCGAGTGTTTTAATATCACCTGGGCCTGGCAGTTCTCTGATACTATTTTGGGATAAGTCTAGAAAAGCCAAAGTTTTCATTCCTCTAACTGCTTCGGGTATTTCTTTCTGTCGGGTTCCTTTTAAATTCAAGTTCTTTAAAGATGATTCCAATCCCCTCAACGCTTCAGAACCCAAAGTGACATTATTATCTGATAACTTTAGTGTAGTAAGTTTGCTTAGTGTTTCGAATGCTCCATCTGGAACATCTGTAATTCGATTACGAGATAAATCGAGAAGAGCTAAATTTTTCATATCCCTTAGACTTTCTACAGGAATTTCAGTTATATCGTTGTCTTGTAAATTTAAATTTTTTAAGAATTTTTCTTGTCCTTTAAAAGCGGTACTAGACACAGTGCTTATTTTACAGCCCGATAGTTGTATATTGTGTACTTCCAAATTATTAAATATTAAGTCTTTTAAACCTCCTATTGTTGAATTATTTACATAAAGTAAGTCTATTGGTGTGCCTTTGGCATATTTATGTATAGCTGATAATAAATTTGACCAGTCCACAATATCACATTGTACACTAAGTTCGTGACCGAGATTATACGAACACAGGCATGATGATTGAAGATCCACTACTTCTCTCTGCCAAGGACACTGTGCAGATATCGTGGAGAATAATGTTGCAGCCACCAACACGCCAAACATTACACGCCTCTTCATGACCTAAAACAATAAAAAGGAATTTAGTAATGTCATAGAGATATATTATAAGATAAGGTTAAATCCACTAGTGTTGCATTTGTTGATTATTTTTCCACGGCATTTATGTCACAAAATGAAGATGCACATTATTAATAGGTTCGATTTTATAGGTAGGTAACAATCGTGCAGCATTTAACTCATAATGTTGGTGTATTATATATTGTGCAATTGCCAATTTACATTTGCCATGGAAATGTTATGCAAATATTAAATGTAATTCTAGGTATAAAAGATTCTCATTTCGCGTCTTTAGACAATCCAATTTATCTATTCACAGTGGATTCATTACTAAATTATATATTTTTTTTAATAATTCTTAAAAAAAAGAAAGTAGTTGAATGCTATTAAACATTTACATATACTTTTAGCTACAAAACAGAGTAACAAAAAAACTTTGATGTAATTATTATATAATTTACTATTAACAAACTTTATAGCGTATCAATATATAATTGCATTAAAACAATAAGGAAATTGTCCATTTGTTTACAAATGCACAACTTTGACGACTTGCCATGGTGCTTTCTTTTTATTTTACAAAAAAAGAGTTAACTAGTCGTAACATGAACTTATTTTACAAAGACAATATAGTATAGAATCAACAGCGGAAATGAGAATGGCTTTTAATATGTGTTTAATACTTTCTGCACAAGGAAATAAGATCAGATTGTATTGAAACGCGATATATTTTCTGAAATTGTTTGAATCTTTTTTATTGTTCCTTAATTACCACTTTTTAAATGTTTATGTTTATTATAGTGCTATGTATCCTACAATTTTGTTAACAATTACAAGCTTACATATAGATATTAAAATATATACTCGATAAACGACAGTTTTAATATATATTTCAACAATCAAAATTTAAATATACATAAGATAATAAAAATAATCATCTAAAAACTTTTAGTTGTATATGCAGACCATTTGATTTTTTTAATTATTCATATATGTATCAAGTATCAAGTAATATAATATAAATAAATAAATTGACATAAAATTGTTTTCTGAAATGCTAGAAATCTTGAATAAAATTCCCGCCAAAATTTGATTAACTCACAAATGTCTCTATATTGTCGAGAAAAACTTTTAATGCACAAAAATCATAGTTCCAAAATGCAGAAAAAGTATTCGTTTATCACTACTCGTTTTTATAATTGAAGAAGCAATTTTGTTTTTTTTTTTAAATCGATGTTGGGCAATGGAAAAATGTACCAAACTATTTATTGGTTTGTGACCGAACAAAATAAATCTACTAAACTTGTCAAATTTATTAGCAGCTCTTAAACATCAGTTTTGGTTTTGTAAAGATAATTCTTTCTTTATATACATGCACATTTCACTATCTTGTATTTTTGGATCAATTACATTCAACAGAAAATTGAATTGATCAAGGGCCAATCATTACTGCTTTATATTTCCTGGTATGATTTTTTAACAATCTTTCTACGGACGCTATTTTTTCTTTACTTTTCTAATAATTTGTTGGGTTAAAGATAAAAATGAATGAATGCACTTTTATCTGTTCTTCGTCGGCGCCATGTTAGCAATTTGTATAAATCACGAGGAAAGCTACTAGCTCTGTGCAAACAACCCTTTAAAGATATACACTCAAAGTGGTTTCTGTTTGGTTGAATACAAAATTTAGCATGGCGAATCCATGCTTTTTTGACAAGTATTATAGTATCAGAACGACAATTGATAGTTGCTGCAGCTTCCACGATACGATTTCTTCAGTGTCAATGGGCGTGGAACAAACCATATACTACATCTAGTCCCACATAAAATAATCTAATACCGTTAGATTAGGATTTTATATTTTGAAGAACCTGTCTGTTACCGTTTGTTATGTTAAGTAATCAGTAACAATAGGAGAATCGTGAGGTGCCCCTAACCGGCATACATAAATCATCTCGGTTTCGGCCAAAACTAGAAGAGGAATTTCGATCGGACACTATTTTTTATGATCATATCATATTTTGACAAACTTGTTTAAATATGTCAGCAATTATATCTTAAATTGTATTTTGTATAGATTGTAAAATACATATGTTTATATTGTTTATGCAAAATTTAGATTTAGTTTATTAAGTTATTACTCTAAAATTTTTTTCAGTTGATATAAAAATTTGCAAATTAGAGAAATATGTGTCTTTTAGGAAACTAGTTTATGATTACCCGACAGACTAAAAAGGTCGCTGTACTTAAAAAAATAGCAGAATTTTACGTTTTTCTTACTACTACTTACGTTTTCTTACTTTATGTATAAAAAATCGCGAAAAACTAAATGATTTAATGAATGAATGTATAATAGTTAGTGTTTAGTTTATATATAAAAAATGTAGTTTGTTTAAGTTTTTTTATATTGCTAAATTTTACTCTATTATTGTTAAGCTTATATTAAAAACGGTTGTAAACTTTAATTGGCAAAAATATATTACAAAACTAAATATATGCAAAATTAATAAATACATAATCTTAAAAATAACAAATTTCTTATAAATATCAATTGTATATAATAATTTATTATCGGTGTAAGATCGAAGATACTATACGCGTTTAAAAAACTATTGTGCTAATCAAGGGTTAAGGTAAACGAGATCACAAAAGTGGTGTGTGTGTGTGTGAAAATTTATTGATTAAAATAAAAATAGACGTTGTGTATATTTTACTATTTTTATTGCTATAAAGTGATGCATACGTATAAGTGCCTGGCCAGTTCGAAAATATTATGATACCCTATGATATTTTTCTTAAAATTATTATAAGAACACATTTCAATTAAAAATAAATACATCAATTCTGAGTAAAAACATCTTAGTTTGCTTTTTTATATATTTTTAGTCACGGAGTGATTTATCTGTCTTATATAATAAACCACTTTCATTGTTTATGACTAGTTTTCAGCAAATAATATTGTTATGTACAATAAAAAATAAAAACATCTGCCTCTGATGACTCTGTACCTGTCATGTCATTATTTGAATACTTGTCAACGTCTCGTGAGTCAATGTCCCGTTTCAGTTTCAAGTCCAGCAATAATGATACATCCACCAGTGTTCTAGCCACATAAGTTGTAACGGAATTCACTCAACAAAACTTCAATAAACAGTGATTAAACTTTAGTCGTATTATCCGGCAATATAACATTTTCTTTATTTTGCTTTTTATCAACATAATATAAAACATACTTCACTACTTAACAAACACGTTTTCATTGAAAAGCGGGAGTGTTATATTTTATTGTAATTTTACTTGTCATTGATTTTGAGGAGTGACAAAAAACTCTGTTTATTTATGGCAATTTGGTTTTTATTATAACTAATAAACTATATCACATGCAAATAATTTGTAATATTTGCTGATGTAAATAAGAATGTTAAAACTGTAGATTTAGTCGGTTTTTATAGCATAATAATATTGGAGATATTTTCAAACGTTTATTCAAAGCTGCCTTGACACAATTCTTCGTGATGGTATGGTATGCCTCATTTAAGATTTCGAATAATAGTTTTCTGTAAGTCAAAGTATTAAACAAAATATTTCATCATACAATTCTAATAATTTTTGTTTCCATAATCTATATCTGCACGCCTGCCGTTAAAATAATTGATCTAAATTATGTTATTATAAATGATTTTGTGGCATATCGAGAATGTTACTTTTATTAATACAATATTTTATTACTTACTGCAGTTTGTAATATTTCTTTGATTCTATCTGATACCACTCATTTTCCAATCATGTGTACCGCTTATTCTTGCGAATATTTATTCATCAAAATTGATTTTGGTTGGGCGCTAATTAAATTCAAGTTTTTAACTGTTGCCTTGAGGTATGGGTGAGGTGAGACGATCTGCCGTTACAGTTAGTTAACCTGCAAAAAAAGAATTCATCAATCATTTTACAAAATGACGGAAGCAATGAAAATGTGCGAGAAGCATGTATGGTATTATTAATTTAATTTAGTTGTAATAAACTATGTATTATTTTTCTAATAAGAAATAATACATTACACGTATATGTTTTAATTAAATTTTTTTCAAAGTTTATATTATATTTGTTTTGTAATTTTATTATATTGCATGTGATTTTGTATTTTCCTTATTTTAATGATTTATTGTAAACAGATTTAATTAGGCATTTTTATTGTATTAACATTCTACAGTATCATGTATGTATTATTGTATTATTTAATGGACACTCATAAAACTTATTTCTGTTGAATAATAAAAATCTTGAGAAGATTTATTGTGCAAATATTGAGGTGTGTAGTAAAGGTTACGTATCATAATGGAACCGTGACTCATGTGACTATACTCGTCTTTTTCTAGCGAATTGATTTGCTTTGGCAGAAAATGTAATCATGTTGAATCCTGGTTGTCTCTTGATATGAGATGCAGAAATCGTATGTGTATTAAATTCATGCTATAAATGTTCACATTCTTATGTTATGCATCCACATAACCGTATTAAATTAATTATAGATTTATAGACCGGATACTAGTAACTTCTAATCAGATTTTATTGATAAGTAATGCCACTGTACACTTTCGAATATTACTTTAATTTACTATAATGGTTGTATGTACAATTGATTAAAGTTACAATTTTATATCTCAATTAAAATTGATCTTCGAAAAATATTGTGAATTAATTATTAAATTATGAAGTTTGTTAATTCTTAAAATTGAACTTGAATATATTATTTTATTCTCGAGTTCTTACTACAACTTTACGAATGAAATATATACTTGTGAATACCATTAAAATTGATGAAAACAATGCTTGGCTGTAGACTGCAGACGCTCCCAAAGTTTTTTTATCTCGTAGACCACTTGGCATGCTTAACGGTTTTGGGTAGACCCCCTGACTATGTCTTTTCGGCCCAGGATGATACTAATTTAATTTAATTAATATCCAAATGGAATAATATAGTGCATTATAAAATCCTTACTTTGCAACTAATATTATAATTGCGAAAATAAGTTTGTATACAAAACCATAGTAGTGTATTGTCTCTGTGATCTTTTACTTGATACCATAGATAAAGTCGGAGGTCTAGCAATTTACGTTTATTACAAAATAAAAACTTACACGCAGAGAAGTACAAACGTACGCGTCCGGATCTGCGGGCAACTGCTAGTTCATATAAATTACAATATTTATAAATATTTCTTCAGAAAATATACCTAATAACTTAAATTTTAATACAAGTTTTCATCATGTTTCTTGAACATTTACTTTTATTTTTTACTAAAAAATAAATTAAATACTTTATACTATACTTTATTTAGATAAATATATGTCTTCATAATATAAGATAGTATTATGATGTAAGTAAATAGGTATTATCTGTGTATGTGGATTATTCCATTCACGTAATGAAAAAAATAAAGTCACGACCTGCTTATATGAGATCCACTATCGCCCATTTTTATTTCGAAA
Source organism: Tachinus sp. AB-2021 (assembly GCA_030264575.1). Classification (NCBI taxonomy): domain Eukaryota; kingdom Metazoa; phylum Arthropoda; class Insecta; order Coleoptera; family Staphylinidae; genus Tachinus; species Tachinus sp. AB-2021. The sequence goes on along the minus strand of JARJEC010164753.1, from coordinate 8,172 downwards.
AAGAAATTTGGGGTCTACCATTTTTTGCTGACATGAACAACGGCCACCGTTGAGGGTCGATATGGACCACTTTGGGGAAAACTCCAGTGTATTGTATGAAAATATGTTATTTAAACTTCTTTGTTTATATAGCGCCGTGAAATAAAGTATTTGCATAGAGCAATTGCGTGAATAATTTTTATTTTGACACTATAATGTTAGTTATTGGCACAAAAATACGGGCACAATTTGACTATTATTGCCCAAGGCCAATAAAGGTGCCCAACAAAACAACAAAATCAGCAAGCAATACGGTAATCAAACGTGTCATTGTATGTTATGAAAATTATACTGATCTTTCAATTTAATGACAATAAACTTGAAAATCTTAACATTCAGTTTTAATTTTTGTCTGCTTCATTGAGAATTCGTTGCCAGTTCTATTTAATTATAAAATAATTTGAAATGTAATAAACAGCTTTCATAGAAATATACACAAACAATCTTAATATATTTATGTAAATAGTAAATCAAACTATCATCATCAAGTCACGTCATCATGTAATTATATTTAAATTTAAATCAAATCAATTATTAATAATAATAATCTATTTGTTTGTGCCTTTAATACATAAATAAGAATTTTATATGTAAACGCTTTCGTAAGTTACTCTCAAAAGTTCTATCGCAATTTATTTGTTCGTGTAAACCTAGCATTATAGACTCATGCAAAAAATGCATTTTGAGATATTCTCAAAGGATGAGGGTTACAGACCACACATTTGCTTATAAATTTACAAATCTTACAGGACGCATACACAGAAACAGCCTATTAACTGTAGTTTTGTCAGGCTTTTTGTGACCAAAAATGGAAATCTTTCGAATTTTGTTTAGTGGATATATACAAAGGAAAAGCGTGAAATGGATAAGATTACTATTTTAACTATCTGCCGACTATGTTTTTATGATCTCAAATAACTAACCAATAGTTTTATTATTAATGGTATTAAGTTACCCCTTTTTCATAGAAGTGCGTCTATATATATTTCAGAAAATTAAGTAGTAATAAGTTCATTGTTTTATTGAGAGTAAATTTATTCATTTTTTAGCTTAACGTTATTTTATTATAATTTCTTATTTTGCTATGAATGAACAGCATTCGATAATATTTTCACATGTTATGTAAATATATGCAGATTGATTATGTATTTTTTTAAATTTAATTATTATTCTTATAAGTGTATGTATTCCAAGGAACATATTACAACTTGTTAAAATTAATTCCTCATTAGCATACTACCAAATGATTTTTAAAGTCAATAACAGGTGTTATTTCTGGAAAAAGGAAACATCATGTTGTACTGATTTAATAATTTATGGAACAATTTAAAATCAACATTTTATTATAAAAACATATGACACACTGGTTATAATTATGAATTTATAATAATTATTTGAGATTTGTAAAATAATGGAAATTATAACTATATCAATCATGGTGGGATTGTTTAATTTAAACATAGTTCATAATTATAATTTTACAATATGTAGCAAGTTTTATATGGGTGAAATGTACTATACTTTAACAAAGTAAAGATAATTATGTACCTATATATGGAAATTGCTCATTATTATTTGAGCAGAAATATATAATTATAGCAATTTCAGCCTGTTGTTTTATTGAAAATATAATATACATTATTATTTTTTTTTCTTATTGGCACATATTTTACGGGACAATGTCATTAAACTGTTACAATAACCTTTTAATTAGTCTGTTTAGGATTCGAGATCAGTGTCAAGGCCTTGCGCATTGTTATAGTTTGTTCATTTTATTGTCTCTAAGTTCACCATATTAAAATAGTTCTCGTGATTTTGCGAATATACATAATAATTAATTTAATATTTAATTCTTGTAAACAGTCTATTTGGTTGGTTCTGTTTGGTTTTTAATACATATTACGGGATACGGTTAGTTGCATATACATTTTTGACGAATCAAATGAATTAACAAACTGAACAGAAACTACTTTAAGAATATAAAGTAACGAACTATTTTCCATAAAAAATCATTAAAATTCTAGACTAAAAAATTGAAGTTGCCAATAACAAAAAAATCATAGCTTAGAAAAAATATTTTGCAAATTTAACTATTTAAAAATGTCAGTGATTTTCAAGTGAAGCAACTACTTATTTATTGAATAAAACCAATTATTATTTATTTAAAAAAATGGGAACCAGTGCCCTCTAACATGTTTCTAAAAATGCAAATATGTATTTATTCGCTCAATATTATAGCAGCAAGCAGTTCTATAAAATTTGAACATGACTATCTCAAAATGTATTTATATAATATAATGATAAACCAGGGAGGGCCAAGTCAACTTTTACAAGTAGTAATAGGAAAAAATGCAAGAGAAAAAGTAAGTCAACACATAATGTTGTTGTATTATTGGCTTTTTGAAAATTCTGCCAATAATAATAATAATAATAATATGTATTGAGTAGAATTATTGAATTTATATGTCTAATAATTGCAAATAATAACTGAAAAACACGAATGTATGCAATAACCTGTAAATATAATTAACAATTATACCAAAAACTAACATTTGGATTTAGTCATTATTATTATTCTCGTTCCAATAAGGTTTTTTTAATTAAATATTTCATATAGAATTATTATTTACATTATACGACTTTGCCATCCATTTACTATTACAAAGTATATTGCCTATATTATAAATAATAATATAAAGAGCTAAAGTTGTTCATGTACCAAAGAATAATTATCTGAAATAATACGAAAACTATCCGTATGTGTGCCGCATTACCGCGCGTGAATGCAAAGTTGGAAGCACGAGCGACGAATCAGGGAGATTATTTTTTAGAAAAAAATTAAATAGGAAATTTAAAAGTCAGTTATCCAATTGCACGTTGCTACAATCAAGTTGCATCCAATTGTTTCACTCTTCATAAGAGATCATTAGTGCACCTTAATGATTTTTGCATTGCATTGAAGCAAGAGACGAAAAGAATAATTAATTTACGTGTTTAGTGCCACCGCAAGTAATAATAACTTATCGGATTAATTAGGGACAATGCTGTAAAACATAAATAAATGAACAAACAAACTACATTATTTTTTAGTATGTCATATATTCTTTTGTTTAATTAACTTTAATTAATAAACAGTTGTTAAATTCAGTAAGTACCTTACATCCTTACATATTTTTCTGTTGTACAACATTATAACAGTATAATAATCTTATTAATGAAATATATTTTTTTTGCAAATTGTGACCTAATAAACATAAAAAAAATAATATAATTTTTATTCAAAGCATTTTAAAATAATCGTAAATGCTTGATTTTTTTGGATTAATAATTTTTAAGTGTTATTGGTTGTTTTCAAACTGCTGAGGCGGCAGTATGGCCAATGTCCAATGTTTGCAAGGGAAGCAACACCGCATAGATCAGCTACCATTGCGATTTTGAATCAATTAATGGCGCTTCAGATTTCGGAATGCAATTTCTAGTCACAAACGTTAACTCAACACACACCCATACACATACCTACATAAACACGGCCGAAGGTTGATTGCCAATTGGACAAAATCCAGCAAATGCAAATACTACTACTATTCTTGACACTGTTTTGTAGATCAAATTCCATTCTCCGAATTCCGAATAGCGATCAATAGATTACATTGTCATGGAAATGTAAAACCGGACAAAATGATTAGAACAGAGTTTTTTAAAAATTTTGTATTGTATCAATCCAGGAGTCTGCATACAAAATTTTATAATCTGTTTCATTTATTTGAATATAATAAGGTGTCGCATAAAATTTTTAATTCATGTTGGCATACATGGTGTTAAATATTGATAAACGTTCAAGATGAGTATTTGTTGTCAAATTCTTAATAAATTACTAATTTAAAACTTATTTTGCAAAAATCAAGTTTTTAATTTTTGTTGTTGGTAGAATATTAAGGTTGCGATTACCCAAACGTACTTGATTTATGTAAAATTCTTATTGGGTTATGCTGGCGCTTTGTGGTTTATCTTGGGAAATAAAAATGTTCAATTGTATAGTACTTATGAAAGTTTACAGTTAAAGTTAAACATAATTAAAAAAATTAAAAAAAAATTAAACATTTGTACTTGTTATTTATAAAATATATTTTTGATTGAATTATGTATCATATTTTAATATAAAAGAAAAAATGCATTTTTCTTACGGATTATTTGTTTTTATTAGTAATACAACGAGTGTATTGATGATTATCGAATTTTAAATTTGTTCGATTTTGAGAGATAAACTATGTCGCTTGGAAAGCAACATAATTTATCTAGAACAAGAGAACACATTTGCGATAATCATTAAAATACACGAATTGTATTTTTCAAGATTATTTCATGAAGAGAAACTTGAATACTATAACCTTTTATTTATTATAAACAGTAATATTAAATTTATATTTTACTGACAACGCCCGATTTAATTTTTAGTAATGTCATCATGAACGTCACTGACAAAAACACAAACGATAATTATAAATCATTTATCAATTCGTTTGTATAAAGTTACCTAAGCCAATCATTCAAATTAGAGTGAAATAATCAGTAGTAATATCACAAGAGACTGAGAATAATGCAGGAATTATTTTGGATTAGTTTCAGTCTCGTGTGGTATTTGATTGGATTTTGATGTACTATTAATTTTATATTCTTAAAAATAAGTCGAGTATAAATGAAAGTACAACAGTCAATATCATGAATTGTATTAACTTACTGTCAATTCATCACACTTTAATTCCAATTTTATAATTATTACATTGTCTCCGCGGCCACGTATCAATTTTCAGTTTAATAAATCTACCTTCTAAAATATTCCCACTATAATAAATATTTTATTGGTTTGTAGAAAAATAAAAAAATAGTCATATTAATACATGGGTTATTGCAGTAGCAATAAATAATTTATCTATTATTATTTTTGGATTGAAATTCAGAAATAAAACGTTTAATGTTTGTCATTATCATAATTGGTTGGTTATAATTACAACGCGCATATTCATTTCAAACATATAAACCTATTATTTTTCAACGTTGCGTAACATTAATGGTAATACATTTCCTAACTATAATTCATTAATATCGATAAACCATATATTAAAAATTAGAGAGAGTAATATTTTACAGCAAGGCGTGTTACATTGAAATCTTAAGAAATTTCCTAATTAATAGTTTGTGTTATTTTCAACTAACTGAAACTGAATGGTTGAATGTGGTAAATCGATTTATTTACTATTGATACTGTTTGTTTCCTTTTTTTTTGGAGATTATGCTGATATAATAACACACTTTCAATATTCAATCTTTCATTTGTAGCTACAAAAAACATAAATTTATAGGAGCAGACTGTTAAAAATCTTCAATTGGATGATCTTTTGCATAACTAAATCGTGATATTCTCCTGAATCACAATTAGTTATTTGCGGTAATATGAATTTATTTAATTAAGTGGTAGGTAACAATTTTAAATGTTTCATTCTATTTAATACCGTACAATTATTTTGTATACGTGCAATAAGGCCAAGCAATTTGCAAATTATTTTTAACTAAAATTACAATTGTCAAACAATAATAATTTAAGATATGTGATTTTAATGGTATTTTAGAATATTAGCCAGGTAAATAAATGGAGTTTTAATGGCGATACTAGAAGATGACTGGCGAGCCTGTCACCTTGTTGAGACCGTTAAACCTGCCATGTACCTGGAGTATAATGTAATATATTCGGCATTAAAATTATTATTTTGTAATTTTTTATTATTAATTTTGTTAATAGGTTGATATTTTTTACTGGTTGCGAAGGTTCTAAATTAACATATCTTAAATTAAACAATAATTTACTAATTGTTTAAAAATATACAATATGTGTACCAGTTTGGATTTATAATAATCCTAATTAACAGTTAGTATTAATAAATAATAAAAGAAAGTGTAAGAAACGAAATTGAAATACCTTTGTTGCCTGCTAATATGCATAATATTCATTAGAAATAGCAAACGTGCCGGAGTAAGGTCGACTAATCACGTGCTGAAACACCAACAAAGTGAAAGATGAATAAATAATCAAAGGTAACCGCGTGCCTAGTTCCTTACTCAATACTAAATGTCAGTCAGATACACTTGATATTAATTGTTACTATAATAATAACAACAAATAATGTTGATTATTTATGTAATTATTGTTAATAAATGAAGCGTATAATAAGAAGACATTTGACACATAAGTTTTGAGTAAAATACAAGAAAACTTAAAAACTCAACTTCTAATTTTGATACAAATATTCTGCTTATTATTTTATTAAGGCACCTTTGTATTCAGAAATGTGCGATTTATTGCAAAAAAGTTGCATTTTAAAAATTGGTTTTGCATCTGTAAATTATCTGCTTATGCGTGCTAAGTGAACTGGATATGTCTTCTCCAAATATTCGATCAGGGGGAAGAAATGAATAACCACCGACAGTAATAAATTTGGCAAGTTTGATTTCTATTGATAGTTACCTAGTGCCAATACACTTTTTTTTATAATTATAAAGGGAAATAGCCAACATAATAATTTAATTATGCCATAGCCTAAGCACACAAGAGTCAATATACATGACCTTTCTCAATTTCAAAATGGTACTAATCCTACGGTTCTAAGCGATCGAGGGATCAATAATTTTATCCTTAAGAATCATTAATAATTAATATGAAACTACTAGAATAAAATAATAGAGCTGCAGAAATAGCTAAAAAAATCCTTGAACAAGTGGATTTATTCAAAAAAACATCTGTAATTTCTCCTACAATATGTGCAAGTCCACATAAAATAATTTCTGATTGTATATTGCTATCAAACGAAAGTTTTTATCTGTTTAACAAATGGATTTGTACATAAAAATAACAGTTGCTAATAATAAATTCACAAAATTTTAAATTGGCATTCTGTTTAACTTTTACTTCAGAAATGACATTTTTATGTTTCCTGTTGCCTCTTATATATTTCAACCAATTTTAATTTTTTAATTGAATCAACATTTTTTTATAATTTGTAAGTTTGGAATGAAAAATATGTATCAATAAAAGTGATGTGATATGTCTGTATAACATTTCTCAATATTTTGCAAATAGTTATTACACATCTTGTATGTACATATTATACGATTTTGTAATGAGTATGGGAACTTAATTGAATAGAACATATTGACACGCGTCTTTTTCATCTAAATGTTGTCGCCTGCTTTTGTTTGGAATTTTGCGTGGGAACCACTTTCCTTTGATGTGAATTGCAGAAGAAATGCAAATTAATAGTCTGCACCCATAACCCATATTGTCTTCTCCGCCTTACGTAAGAAATACTTCCTACTAATTACTCCGTTATTAAATATCTAAAATTGGTATGCTATTACATTTGCTCTATATGTAGCAACTCTAATAATAGTTCAAAAGAGATAAATGAGTATTCAAAAATTGTTTCTGTGGTCAAATATAAATTACTCAACACTGAGAAATTTTGTAATATCAATAATCAATACAAATTATGCGGTTATGTTTCCGTTATTTAGAACAACTGTATTTCTATTACGTAAAAAATAGTATTTGAGTTAAAAAAACCCTCATACAAAATATTCAATAATTCAATAACAACCAGTAAATATTTCACTTTGCCCGCATAGTATCTGAAATCAATGCACTTTCTAATCATTTATCAACTATAAAATATTGTGAAAATGTATTCCCATGAAATTCTAATAAGTAAAGGTTATTTAAAGCTCTATTTTTGGATCATCTCATATTTAAATAACATAGATAAATTGGTATGATTTCTTTTCGATACGACAATTTAGAAAATTTGGTGTAAATAATTGTATTTTATTTAAAATGCTTTGTGTTAATGCGCAAGACGCAAAACATAAAAAACTTGAATAGGTAGAATGTATTTTCAGTTTAAAGCAACTGAATAATATTTTTTAGTTTAATATTTGATTGTGATTTAATATAATATAATTACAAGATTAAATAAAAAAATTAAAATCAATTATCTCATTTTACGTTGCTACAAGCGGCAACAATCAAATGCATACAATTGTTTCACTAGCAACGTCTAATTGGATAATTGATTTAAAAATTTT
>JARJEC010164740.1:0-13196 GCA_030264575.1 Tachinus sp. AB-2021 | reverse complement strand
TTTTTTTTTGGTTTCTCTCATTGTTTTATTTATTTTATTAATTTTTTATTTGGTTTGTTAATTTAAATTTTTTTTATTACGTTTATTACACTTGTTTTTGTTTATTTTTTGATTATTTGTGATTGATCTATTTTTATTTAGTCATATTTGTTTATTTTGCGTAAATTGTGCCTCGATCTTATTTTTTTAATTTATTCTTTTTCAATCCTCATTTTTATTTATTTTGTTATTTTCAACTGTTTCTCTTTTCTTATTTTTTTTTATTTGCATTTAAAAAATGCTCTTAGTTTTTGATTATTTAGTTTATTTTATATTTATTCTTTGCTTATTACATTTTATCTTTTTTGATTTTGTTTTAACTTAATTAAAATTCACTTATTTTCATTCCATGTTTATTTCGTTATATTCCTAAATTTTGCATTATTTTTTTTTGTTTTTCTTATTTATTTATTTTATTTAATTCGTATTCTGCATCATTTTATTTATTTCGTTTGAATTATTTTTTTTTCAATTATTTTTCTTGATTTTGTTTATTTTTTATTTTTCTTTCTTTAAATTGTTATTTTCGTTTATTATTTTATTTTATTACTTTCACTTGTTCTCATTGCTCATTTTCGGTTATTTTAGCAAATTTTTTTTTCTGTATTTTTTATCCATTTATTATTTAATCTAGGACTACTTTGTTTATTTATGTTTAGTTTTTATATTTTTATTTTGTTTATTTTTATTTTTTACATTTGGTTTTGGTTTATTTAATTATCTTACTATATACCGCGTGACAACTGAAACAGGTACGCGCCCATATGTTTTTATTTATGAATTTTAGAAAAATGAAATTTTTAAGTGTTAAAATGGGCCGTAATTTCTAAATTATTATTTCCTGTTTAACCGAATATAACATTAATTTAATTTTTTTAAATCGAACACACAGTATATTTTTGCAAATTTGGATTTGTTAGTCAGTTTTACGTTTTTTAGAAGTTTTGATATCATAACCCCATTAAAAAATTAATTAATTATCGCAAACTTAATACAATTTTTATTATTTTGCCATATTATTCAAAATAGAATGATTTGCGCGTTTTTATAAATGACATAATTAGTATTTAGGTTGTAACTTACTTTTTTCAAATGCAGCTTTTTGTTACCATGGCATTGCGAAAAAATCTTTTTTTTTGTATCAACCGATCTGGTTCCGGATTAAGCGGAAATAACATCAATTTTATATTTTTAAATGGAACACCCACTATATATTTGCAATTTTTGAAGTTTTGGTAACATTTTTTTTATTTAAAATTCATTTAAAAAAATATTTAAATGATTTTTTTATGGAAACAATATCTAAATACAATGGGATTATTGGGAAAATTATCACTTTGCTATATTATTCAAAATTTAGTGATTTGCGCGTTTTTCTAAATGAATTATTTAGTATTGTAACTTTCTTTTTTCAAATGCAACCCTTTGGTACCATGAGATCATGTAAAAGTAGATTTTTTTGCTACAAAACCACAAAAATGTTTGTTTTAACTAAGTATTAAACTATTATAATTTTTTTGTGGCATAAAAAATGTTTAAAGAAAATGAAAATGTTACCAAAACTTTTGAAAATTGGGACTAAACGTAAAATTTACTAACAAATAAAAAATTGCAAAAATATACCGGATGTTCCATCTAAATTGATGATAAAATGATGTACAATAAAATCTCCGTTAAGCGTACACTGACGGTGCAACTAATTTTGTTCGCTATTTTGAGAGGTCCGCTTAAAAAATGACAGATAAATACATAAATATATGCCGGGGCATTTCAAACCGTCCGGTAATAGGGGTTGTCCGTTTATTGAAGGTGTCCGCAACTAGAGATTTTACTGTATTTTAATTTTCAATGCATGAAAATTTCACAAGAAAGTTATTCGTAAATAGAAAAATTTGGACCCGTTCCTATTCCAGTTGTCACCCGGTATATATTTTGAATTTGTTCTTTGTAATTTATACGTTTTTTTCAAATATTTGTTTATTTTCGTTTATTTAAAATTTTATATATATATATATATATATATATATGTACCTATTTTATTTATTTTTGTTTAATTTGTAAATTTGTTGTATTTATTTTTCTTTTCATTCGCATCTGATTTTTTATTTTTAATTTATTCATTACATATTTTTAGTTCGATTTATTTATTTATATTTTTGTGTTTTTTTAATTTTTGGTTTATTTATTTTTGAAATAAAATGTTCATTGTTGTAAGGTCAGATTTAGCGTCACGTGAATCTATCTCAATTCCACTCATCGATTTTATATCTTCTGTCTTTTTTTGCGTCAAATTAATTTAAAATTAAGTTTGGCGCAAAATTCATTTGATAGCCATTTTTATTAAAAATTTGAAGTGAAAGAGAGAGAGAGAGAGAGAGAGAGAGAACATGTAAAATCGTTGAGTGGAATTACGATGGAGCAACATAAATATAAAAAAAATAATTTTACAATTTTATTAATAATATTTGTCTGTGTCTAAAGACATAATATCAATGTACGGTGAGGTAGCGCCTTACGATGCTGAGTTTGATTCACGCGAATATTATTGTTTTTAATAAAAATTTTACTTCTGATGATTCAAGCACACTTGCATATTTTTATATTTATTCTTTGTTCATTTTGTTCAATTCGGTAATTTCATGTATTTTTAACAAAACGTCAACGAAAAACCATCTTTAATTCGTGCTTTTTCTTTAATTTAATCTATGGTTTTTTCTTTTAGTTTTTATATTTTATTAATTTGTTATTTTTATTACCTTTTGTTTAATTTGTCAGCATTTGTTTATATTATTTTTTTAAATTTTTATAATTTGTAATTTTTTTTGATTTTCAATTTGTTTTATTTTGCGTATTTTGCGATTCTTGTTACATTTTTTCTTCATTTGTTATTTTTTTAATTTTATTTACTTTGTTTACTTCTTTATACGTCATACCGTCATTTACAATCTTTGGGTTTTATTATTTCATAATACATTAATATTGCAAAAAATTTCGTAATATTTCATAAACTGTCTTGAATATTTTACGATTTTTTTGGGTTTTCATTATGTTTGTTAAGTTTTGACACACAAACGTTTTTTAGTTTTTGATAAGTTTTTCTGTATATAAAAAAATGAGAATTGATTTAATTTTTTTGAGAAAATAAATTTAGATAAAATATTTAAAAAATGTTTTTTTGTGTTCCTGAAAATATAAATGTATTGTTATAAAGTCAGTGTAATTGAGACAATTTTGTTATTAAAAAATGCATCATTAAAGAATTGTTTTTAAATTTTTGTTTTTTTTTTGTGAGAAAATGTTATTATAATTAATTTTGTAATATTTAACTAAGAACTCTAAAATTATTATTTATCACTAGCGGTGTATTTGTACACGTAATTTTTTAATTAATTTGTTTAATTTCCTGCCTCACTAGGGCTGCGTTTATATTTTATCGACGTTAAGCGATAAGAGCGTCAATAAAAACTTTGCCCAGAAAATGAACACATTGTATTGAAAAAATCTAAGAGAACTAAGTATTCATGAATCGTTCGTCATTCGTATCGTTGTTCGTTTGGCGAGATTAGTTGAACGCTCATCACTCATCATCAATACAAACAGGTTTTTCAATTCAATGTATTTCTTTTCTGAGCTTTTTTGAACTGGACACTTTTATCACCGCTCTTGTCGCCGCTCTTATCGCCGCATTTGTCGCCGCTCTTGTCGCCTCTCTTGTCGCCGCTCTTGTCGACGCTCTTGTTGACGCTCTTGTCGCCGCTCTTGTCGCCGCTCTTGTCGCCGCTCATGTCGCCGCTCATGTCGCCGCTCTTGTCGCCGCTCTTGTCGCCGCTCTTGTCGCCGCTCTTGTCGCCGCTCTTGTTGCTGGTCTTGTCGCCGCTCTTGTCGTCACTCTTGTCGCCGCTCTTATTGTCGTTTTTATCGTTTATTGTTGCTGCAACATTAGTGCCTATTGTACAGTAATGAGTTCTCGTGAATTGTGAAGCAATTGTTTGTATTTGATTGTTGCCGCTTGTAGCAATCATCTTTTTAATTTAATTGCCGAATTGGCGTTGTGATACTGGTTGCTGTAAAATATAATAGGTTGTTTTATATATTGTTTCTACTATCTTTATATTTTTCTACATGAAGGGCACTGCTTACTCTGATTTTATTATTATGAAAGGTTTGGGGAATTTAGTTAAATACTATAAAATTATTATTTTTGAGAAACCTTTTTATGTCTTCTCATAAGATTTCGTTATATTTTGCGACACTATGAAACTTTTTGAGATATTTCACGATGTTTTCAGATGTTTCGCAATATTTTTCTATTTCTTACAACGTTTTTTTTGAGAACTCCCAAATATTTTTTGATAGATTTTATTAACAAATTTCATTTTTAAAATATTTTTTTAATTCATCTCAACAATACTGTCTTAACGTTTATTAAGACTTAGTTTATCATTTTGCAATATTGCGCGAGCAATAATAATCTTTTTCTAGGACTTGTCACATTCCGTAAAATTGTTACGGAATATTTACTTTAGGCTGATTTTCCAAAAATTTAACCAACATTCAGACACATTCTCAACATGTATACAAAGTTTTTTCACAATATCTCAATATTTATCGTATTTAATTTATTTTGCGATCATTTTGTATTTTCAATTTTGTTTAACATTTCACGATATTTCTTAAATCTTTAGCAACAATTCATTCCCGATTTTTTCACATTACTAACATTTTCTAAATAATCATAATTTGTATACATTTTGAAAACATTTGTAATTTTTATGCTCGCTAACTTTTATCTACTTCAAAAGCTTTTTTTTTATAAATTTCAAGCGTTTTCTTAAAGCTTGGCAAACGTTTAATGAACCATATAACAATTTTATGATTCCTAGAAACCGCTTTTATGAAGTTGACATCAACTCATTATAAAATCGAGCTTTTCGGAAACTATATTTGGATGCTTCATACGGATCACTAAATATATAAACTTTAAAAGCTTTTAATCATGTTTTGGCATTTATATTTTTAGTTTATTTTAATGGTTATGAAATAGTGAATTGATAAACAATGCGAAATCAAATTTTGTGATCGATTTTTACTTTCTATAAAAATACTGGGAATTTGACATTTTAATATGTGAAATGGCAGTAAAATGAAAAGAACCAATTGCATTTCAACGAGTGTTCGTAGAATGCACGCTCTTTGATAATAAATTGCGTTATTATACCGCTTATTTGTTTGATGGAATGCATGTAATTTTGATGGACGCAAATACCAATTTAATGCGCTCCCATCTGCATAATGATAGCTTCGCTCATATGCAAATGTCATTGAAAGCGACTTTTGTTATTTTCCCAATGATATCATCGCCGGACGAAATTTTAATTGCGCGAAGAGTTTCTAAATAAAGTTGAAATAAAGAGAGGCAAAAAAGGAGCGTGCAGCGGCAATAAAAAATAATAATGCTGAGCCCCCCCAGTCCAAACATGATAGTGTGCACTCGCTCGGTCCTCGGCGATAAAATCATTCAATTATGCAGCACTCTGGTGCGAGTGTGTGTTGATTAATCAGAAAAGAGATGTGTGTTCCAATGGAGATAGAGGAGGCGTGTTTGTCGGGTGGTTTGAACCAATGGGAGGTCGTAATCTCGGCCACGGTATAGCGTGAGTGAGTAATAAAGTTGATATCAAAAGCGCGCACCGCGACGCGCAACAGCCGTCGCGACGCATTCGGGCGTAACGGAGAGAATCGCATGCCGCCACTGGTATTGTTCCTGATCGCGTCTGCCGGCCTCCTTCTTTCGTCCAGTTTGAATCTGCGCATCTCAACTTTTGCCATTGTATTATTTTTTATTTTTTAGTTTTTAATACTAACCATCAACAAATCAATTATTTGCCAGTTTGCTTGTCACCGAAACCATTGTAGCCTTAAGATATTTTTTTCTTTAATCGTTAAACATTATTAACAAGTGAGATGATACTTCTAGAAAAGGCAATGTTTTAAAAAGATCTAACTAGAAAATGCAATTGAACAGCAACAGTAACTCAACTCCGTTTATATCGACTTTGAAAGTTCGATCGGACCAATTTTGTCACTTCAAAGTTTTAAGTCGATTGGTTTACGAAAACACTTTAATTTAAAGAAAACGACTGAATCCTCTTTTATTTTAGCTTTGATTGATGTAGCTATTTAAATTTTTGGTAAAAATGATGTCTGTCTATTTGTGTATATATACATTTATTTATTATACTGGGTGGATAATAAAATGTGGCAAATGCCATAACGATATTTTTAAAATTATTTGAATAATTTTTGCAACCAATTTGTTTATTATTGACTATGTATTGAAAATCATGTTTCTAAAATCTTACTCCCGGTATAACCGCAAATAGTACTTTTTTAAATGAATCACCCTATATTATTGTTGAATTTGCTTTTTTAAAAAGCTTATTATAAAATATTTAAAGTTATAAAAACTATAATTTATCAAAGCAAAAGTTTTTTAGGTTTCCACTTGCAAAATGTAAAAAAATGTCGAAATATGTGATACATTTTGAGATAACATCGCGAAACATCGAGAAGTATTTAGAGAATATGAAGACTAGGAAATCTTAATGTTAATAATAATTATATTTAATAATAAATAACAATAATAAGTTTATTTATATACGTGGCACATAAATGTAAAACTAGCTAGGTATTATCATTGATGACATTATTTACTATATTATGTTGATATTTAAGTAAAGATTGTTAAGATTGATAATTAAACATTAATAACATTGTTATCCGCCATCCATCATACACAAATATTAAAGTAAAGAAACTGCATAAAATATTTTTTAACTTTTTTTTAGCTTATGCATGTAAATTGTATATGAATGGGACTAGATCACTATCCATACCCTAGTTATGATGTAACGTAAGACTTTTTTTAATTACTGCAATATTGCTAAAATTTCACTTGTTTGACGTATTAATATAAAATCCAACATCTCTATTGTTTCTTTTCGAATATATGCATAATCTGATATAAATGAAAGGGTCTCATAAAAAATACGCCAATATCTCTAATATGTGTAACTCGCTCTAAAGTAGTATTTTCTAAAATATAATTATATGATATATTTACCATTACCGTTTTTCGTTTAAGGGCATTGAGTTTGCATCATCGGTGAGTATTTGTACAATTCTTTGCTGCAAATAATATTTCTACATAAATGTCTATTAACTCGTTAATTGACTGGAGTTGACAGAATTTATTAAAAAGTTAATTCAATTTATGTAAAAGTTTATAGATTCTATCAATTGGCGTTCATAGTTAATCAGAAATTTTATAAACAGTTTCATAATATTTATGAAATAAATCAGATTTATTAATGTGTTAATAGAATTTAATAAACATTTTTATAATTTCATGAACGGCTTAATAGTATCTATGAACAGTTTATAAGTCTATAAATTTGTTAATGAAATCTATTAATCATATTCATAAGTCTGTGTAGGACTTGATAGAATGTATAAAATTATTTCAAAAATCTAATAATAAAAAAAAATTAATTTGACAATAAAATTTACTAAACATTCATAACTGCATGAACTCGCTATTTATCAATTAGTTTGTAGGTCTATTAATATATTCTTAGCCTTATGAACACATTAATAAAATTCATGAATTAATTTATAAAATTTAGTTACAACGGTCGAAAAGAATTGTTAAGATGTGTGATGAGTTATTTCTTTCATTCCCACGGCATTTCTTTTTAGCGACGCTATTTGTGAAGTGGAAATATTTTGTCTTAGTGATTCTCAACGTCAGTACAGCAGCAATAAAACACAAAATTATATTTAATTGTACGTTCCATAATTGTTTCACCATCCTGATACGTATACTTTTGAAATATTACACACTTGTTTTATTGAAGTTATAATGGAGTTTTAAGAAGTATCAGCCTCAACAATCAAATGTGCAATAAACAATTATTAAAACGGGAAATATTAAACGTGTTTCAATAAATAGAGAAGAAGAGTAATATACGGCTCATAAGACATTCGAAACAAAATTTTATTTATATCTTATGTCTTGTAAACATTATTACAGACATTACTCATTGTCCATCTTAATTAAGTTTATCTCTGTACTGAAGAAGGACAATGAGTAATGTCCGAAAAGTATACAAGAGATAAGATATAAATAAAATTTTGTTTCAAAACCTCTTCTTTATAAACAATTATGTTTATAAAATTTATTGTATTTATTAACATGTTACTAAACATTAAATTAATAAATACTTCATAAGTTGAAACTCGAGCCTATATTTAAAATAAAATTGTTGTGGTTAAAAACATAATAATTTTTGTTTTATTTATTTCTAATTATGAAGTACCACATAATAGAGGTCGAAACCTTCCCTATAATAAATACAATTGAGTTTAATTGTATTTATTAATTTAATGTTACAATTTCTATGAAAAATACATGTTCTTTATGTACAAATAAATAAAACTATGAAAAAAGTTTATAAACTCTATTAACCAATACATAAAATCTATGAACGCATACATAAAATCTATTAACGTATAAATAAAATCTATATAACTTCTATATAAAATTTATCAACTTGTTAATGAACGTTATACATTGAATTTATGTACGTTATATATTGAGTTAATGTACGTTTTATTTGATCTATGAACTGTTCATAGATCCACGAACAAAATATATAGATACTATTAACTAGTTGCTTGGCTGAAAATTAATGTACTTAAAGAAAACAGGGTTTAAATTTGCACCTTGGGGTACACTTGATGTGCGATAAACTAAAAAATAAAAATATTGTGAAACGTTTTAAAAAATCTAGATACACTGACTCATCTCATTAAGATTGAAGTTGATTGATTCATAACATGAGTTCTTGGTTTCTCAACATCATTTATTTTAAAATGTAAAGAAAATTTTTCAAAAAATGTATACTGCAGCTACCTAACAAAAGCACATTAAATCACCTACTAATAACGTGTACAGAGGGGTATGTCAAAGTGCGAGTCTAATTTATACAGTACCTTTCGTTGGTGCACGAACTTCTGCCAATTTTTAGGAACTGGTTTACAAACATGGCGTGCAACGTTTTGTGTAATATTGCCTGCTAGGCGAGAAAAAATTATGTGCTTTAAAAATTTCAACATCCAAATAGCAGCTGGTATACATGTGCTTTGGCTGGTCTTAGTATAGTTTTGTTGATTTATTTTGCAACATTAATTGACGTTTTCGTAGGTAGATCACTATTTGTTTACAAAATTTGCTTAACAATAATGAATGTTTTTAAAGTATTATTGGACCCCATTGTTTTGCAAAATGAGAAAGAATCTTGCTAAATGTTGAGACAATATTGCGAAATGTGAAGAAGTATTGAGAAAATATCGAAAAATGATAAGGAAATACTTTTCGATATTTTGCAAAATTTTCTGTAGTTTAGATTCCACGATTTTTATTCAGAATGTGCTGAAGGATACCGATTGGTTTTTCTAGTAGCATCGGACCATTCCTTATATTGCAAACTGTCGATAAATGCGATAAAATGATAAAATAGTAATTGATTGTGATGACTTTCTCAATTCTTCTAGAAAAAAGGAAAAATCCAATCTAGGAAATCGGCATAAAATGCCAATATTGAGACTCTTGCAAATTGTCGAGAATTACTTAGTAAATATTGTATTGCAAGTTGCTACAAGCAGCATCCAATTCAATTATTCTTTTCGAAAATTTGGTCCTCGTATGAACTCTTTAGAAGAGAGAAATAACTGTTTGCGTTTGATTATAGTTTCTTATAGCAACGTAAAATATGAAAATGTATTTTACTCTTTTCTCTTATTTTTTTTAAGTTGGTTGTCACATTGGCTTTGTATTACTAGTTGCCTGTAGAGTTATTTAGTTTTCTAGTTAGAATTTTAGTCTATTTATATTATGAATAGAAAATGTGTTTCTATGATGACAAAATTGAAAAATACTTGCAGATTTTTATTTTATTGCCTATTGGTTTTAACTATTAACTAAAACATATTTAATAATACTGTAATAACTGTTGTTACTGGATAACTATAATAAAATTTATTTATACCATAAATATACAAATTAAATATTTTATTTTCAGTTTCTTTAATATTTTTATTTTATGTATCAAAAATTTATTAATGAAAAAGTTAAAATAAATATATTACAAATTTTAACATTCACTAAATTTCGAACAATATCTGAGCTGTAAAGGGGCTCTCCCTACATTTGAAAAGGGGGCTGATTGAATTCCCCTATAAAAATCATTTTTATGACAAAACCAGTTCTTTTGATAATTGCTAGAATAAGAATAAAATTTATACAATTTTTAAACTATTTATAGACTATAAATAGCACCAGGTGCAAAATATTCACAATAAACGATTAAAATGAATCCATAGAAGCTTCTCGAGCTTTTATAAAACTCTTAAGTCTATATTGAAAGTTTCACCAATTTAAACGATTTTTATAAGAACAAATTTCTGCATTTTGCAATATGTATTGTTAATATAAATATATTTTCAGTGGAAATATTGCTACAAACAAACAACAAAAATAGAAGTTTAAAACGAGCTCACAATTTTCGTATTCTTTTTAAAATATTTTGTTGTAACTTCTTTGATATGAAATAATATAACAATAGAAATATCAACGAAATAATTAGTAATTTCTTGTTTTCAAACAAACAGCGTTTATTATTTTAGTTAATACATAGTTGGAACAACAAACATTTTTCATACAATTGACGGGGTTTGTCATTAAAGGGTTTTAGTTTTTTTCTGATATAAATTATAATATTACCAATTACATATATCTATTTTTTAACGGAAGTGATATAAATAAGAGTACGTAGAATAACCAGTGTATCTTTTAAAAAACAAATAGAATTTATTTAACAAATTTTGAAAATAATTATTGAATTTAAAATTTTAAATAAGTCGACTTTTGTTTTCAAGTCAACTTATTCTAAATATTAAATTCAGTAGTTATACCCTGTTTGCACTATCCCTCACAACAATTCAGTTTCTGGAAAATTCTTTAAATGTCTTAACAAAATTACACAATCTCATAACCGCATTATAAATAATTTTATCCGGCTCACATCATTGCCACTCTTTTTTTAAATTGTAACTGATTGCGTGCTGCGTTAATTAAAACGTTACGTTTAGTTTCTCCTCCTCGCGCTGCAATCTCGCCGATTTATTTTCAGTGACATTTTCTATAATGCAATCAAATCTGTTGCGATAATTGGATTTGAATGGCGGACAGGATGGGCTCCAATATAAATAGATTTCTGTTTTATTTACTTTTCAATGCGGATATTACTAGCGTGTTTTCAATCAGAGGATACTTACTATGAGAAATGATGAAATCATCGTTTATTTTTAATTATTAATTATATATGTAACATATATGTTTGCAAAACATTGTAAAATATCGAGAGATGTGCTATGCAATGATGACCGATAAAATGTTAAACATTATAAATATATGATTAAGTAAAAAGTTTATAATCAATTATCCACTGTTGCAAGCGGCAACAATCAAATGCATACAATTGTTTCACTCTGCATATGAGATCATCAGTGTACCTTCGTGATTTCTGCACCGCATTGAAACAAAATAAAGCGAATATTTGATTAACGTGTTTAGTGCAACCGCAAGTAAAAGAAGGGTACACAACCATTCTATTTAACTTTATTATTAAAAATAAACATAGTTAGAGTTTTTTGTAGGAAAAATATAAAAATAATATTTTAGGTTATGTTTGAAAAAAATTCAGTAATTATACTTATATTATTATTAATTATTTTTATTAATAAGGGTATTATTAATTTTTATTTATTATTATTAATTATTATTTTATAATTATATAGGGGTACCAGGGATGAAATAAAAAAGTAACAAAATATTTTGAAATGCTAAGAAATATTCAGAAATAATAATATGTAAAATATTATATGAAAAATATCAAGTATCGTAAAATTTTTTTGAGAGAAGTTAACGAAAAGTGCTGAAATGTTATTAAATGCCAAGAAACGCCAAGAAACGCTTTTAAATTATTTATAATATTTATATATAACACGAATTGTTTATGAAATGTTGAGAAATGTGATATTTTTATTGAAAATCTGCAAAAAGTTGAGATATGTGGAGAATGGTTATTTGTTTACCAAGGTCAGAAAATGCTACTTTGCTGGACGAGTCTGAGAATTGCGAGAGGAGCGAGCGAACCGAGCGAGTCAAGCATTAGACGAGGACTCCTGTCTTCTTATTTTGGCCGTGGTGATACTTTCTGGATGCAAGTTCGACCAGAATCATTGACTTTCAGATATAGTTGTCTAAAAATAAGTATTTTAGGCAGCTATATCTGAAAGTCAATACTTCTGTCCCCATTTGCATCCAGAAAATTGGCGTTACTGCAATTGAGAGTTACAGTTCCGTACTGCAAAACCGCATTTATTGGCCGGAAAGTATTTGGCGGTAAGAAATTGTCATTGTCACAAAAAAATGTGTTTGCCACGGCCAAAATACTTTTAGCTATCCTTGTCTCGCAAATTTCAGACTTGCCTTGGCTTTGATATACAAATCTACATCTTTTTCAATATTATACATTTTGTCAATGTCGAAAATTGTCGAGAAATGTAATGAAGTATTTTCTTAAAATATTTGTGAAATTTAAAATGCAATTCTGTATGAAAGTATCAATGAGTTTGCAAATATTTAAAAAAAAGATGTTTTTGTGTAATTCTCATGCATAATCTATTAAGTGCTAACTTTGATTTTCGAAAATTTACCGTCTGCATGAGTTTTAGTTGTTATGAAAATCAGAAATGCTTTACGTAGCGAATACAATTAAAGCGAAATAGCAAAGAGGGTAAAATTTTATACAAAATCAAAGTACGAAGTAATTTCAATTAGAAAATTGCTTATTTTATGGCTAGAATGTGGCATTTGCCAGAACAGAATATTATTTAGTATTGAAGCATCACTCACGATTACGTTGGAAATGACTTAGCCCTAAACTTCTGATGAAATTTGTTAATGCCGGGTTACTATTTCTCATTAAATTTTTAGGCAGGTTTCTTTTTGAATTAATTTTTGACAGCAATTG
>JARJEC010164670.1:0-12517 GCA_030264575.1 Tachinus sp. AB-2021 | reverse complement strand
GCTCACAAAAATAGAGCTGGGCTGGCCACGCCATCAGGCCAAAGACAGGTGGTGTGAAAAAGTGATCCGAAGGAGGCTGTGAGGAGAAAGGCGAAGCACATGAAGACCACAGCAGAAATGGGGTGATGACCTAAAGAGGGTTAAACTGGTACAACAGAGAAGGGTGGAAGAATATGAGGGAGGCCTATACCAAAAAATGGGTAGAAAACGGCTGATGAGATGAGATGATGAGAATGCAACGGTTCTCAATCTTTTGTAGTTCGCGCCCCCCTTTTCAACTTGATTTTTTTGCACCCCCCCCCCCACAAAATTTTCGAAGACCTTTTCCCGTCGTAAACTACCTTTTTGTATTAATTATCGCCCCATAATTATTATTGATGATAGTTAATTGATTTTTTTTCCTCGACAACAAACTTTTTGTCGTTCCCCCCACATATTATATTGATGACCTTTTTTTCGTAGCCAACTACTGTTTTTCTCGTTTTCTTTAATACCTTCGTGCCTCTTGGGACCTCGTTGCGCCCCCTAGTAGGAAATCTTAAAACTGTGAAAATGTAAAAACGTCGTAAACGGTGAAGAAACTGTCAAAATAGTTGACAATCTATCTAAAGAGTTTGTATAATATCAAAACACTTAAAAAAATTACTACAGATCAAGAAATCCCAATCATAGCAAAAAATGTCTTAACATGTTAAAAATCGTAAAAAAATTATCTCAAAAAGCTTTTCTCAGCTTACAAACGTTAAGAATATATCTTAAAATTTAAATAACTTGTAAAAAATGACGCGAATAGTGAAGAAATTGCCAATAAATGTCGAAAAAAGTGATTTTAGACGGGTTTTCATTGTAGGTGTAATGTGTAAAAAAAAATCTAATAATATTGAAAATTGACAATACTTTCTAATTAGACTGAGACAATACCAATAAACATTAAAAAATGCGCATGAACGTTTAAATTGTTAATAATGTAAAAATGTCAAGGATAATGAAGTGTTGAAAAGATTGACAATATATCGATAAATTTGAGACTCTGCAAGAGTTACGCCTGGCCCTCCGAGGAATTCTTCAACTAAGTCTAGCAAATTTAATTAGCTTAATGCCATAACGACTTCATTCTGTAATTCAGGTTTGAGGACACACGGTATTGATAATAAGAAGTAGAAGTATTATTAAAACACCTAAGAGAAAAAACTGCATTTCTACTGTTTCTGTTATTTTCGTTAAATTAAATTCTCGAATTTGTATTTTTGCTCTTATTATTTGCTACAGGATATCATCAATAAATGGCTTATCAATCCAAACACTTAATTATATTGATACAAAAACATTTTAGTGGTTTTCTTCAATATTTTGTTGTCCCTTTTCTTTGTTGGTCACTCTAAGTTTGATACATATAAGATTGAATAAAGAAAATTTTAACTATTTTAGCAACTCAACAGTTTGTATCCAAATTGCTCCATCCAGTTCAGTAAAATTGTCTTCCACGCATTACTGATAACTGAAACATTTTCTATTTTGAACAACATTAATTTTTAAGTAAATATGCTTTAAATTCAATATAAATGCTAATAAATTTAAACATATGAAATGGGATTTACATAAAATATTAAAACAAGAAATAGTCAATATTATTTTGGCAAAAAATATAATAATGCGTCGATCAATTACAGAATAGTTAACCGTTAAAATATTGCATATCATATACAGCATGTAAACATAATTTCATTCTCAATGCATCACTCATCATCACCATCATGATTATAATTACATATCAAGCCAATTTAACATATTATTAAGATTAAATAGCTTGTCCAAGCATATGTGTTCTGTGCTGCTTTCAAGTAGCGCCGCACACATACACACACATTGAAGACAAGCAGTCTTCTCCAATTACAGTAATCGCTTATTACAGCACGTAGTAGACAAATATTTCCGTATAAGTGCACTGTACGAGCATTGCTTTTACTCGTGTTCGGAGTCTTTTTACAGAATTTATGTAAATTATTACTAAACATAATAATTAAGGATACATTTGGTGTAATGTAGTCGAAGGTGTTTTATTACAATTATTATTAGGTATCGTTAAAGTTAATGCAATTTAATCAAAATTATATGTTATTATTTTGAAGCTTATAAAAATTGTGTGCGTGGATTTAGGTAAATTTTTGAAGTAAAACTATTATAGCAAGATGCGAGTCCAAAAAATCCAAAAAAATTAAAGAATTATGCGAAACATTCCCCATATGCATTGGCAAATGCATAACTAAAGAGATATATGTAATGCAAAAATAAAATGAGAATCACTGTTGGCTTGTATATACGTAGTGTAATGTTAGAATGTGAGAAATAAGTCAATCATCGTACATGTATGATAAAATTATTTTTTGATACTTCATAATTTGGTAATAAAACTTTTGATAGGTAGAATTTTTTAACATTTATTTTATGACATTTCTTAACGTTTTGTAATATCAATATTTTTTGACATTTTTCTCTATATTCTGTAATATTTCTATAAAATATTTTGTTACAATATTCAATATGATACAAAAAATTATATTTATATATATTTTTTTCAGAATTTTGAACCTCTAAAAACAATCTCCGAAACTATTTAATACAGAGTGAAAAGTGAAATTTTGAAATGAAGTTGCACCTCTTACACACGTCACCGATTAACGCACTGCATGCACTCAATTAGCTATTCAAATGACTTTTATCTTACTACCAGTTCACATGAAAACAAACCCAATACAAATAAGGTCACTCTGTAGGCAGCTTAAATGTGTTGATATCGGATGGAAATCGAATAATGTAATATTTTTTTGCTCGACGAGAGTGGGCTTTTTAGTGCTTTCTATGCTGATTTCTGCTTTTTATTCATTATAAATAAATTATATCAACGCAATTTAATGCCATCAATAAACATTTTAATGATGCCCATTACGAAATTATATTTTAGAAACTATTTTTTATTTAAATTCAAAAATAAGAATTTATTTCAATTGAGAGTACATTCGCAACTTGAAATGATTATATTAAATGGTATGCAAATAAAAATAAATCTGCTGTGAAGATGATACTTCGATTATGTCATACATTATGCTACAATGCTTTATGACCTTATGGTAATTTATACGGTTGAGATAATTCGCAGCATTAATGCTGTGTCTGCAAGCAAAGGTTATTTATAAAATAAATTAAAAAACATGCACTTGCATGTGTAATAAGAAATCAATGTTGGGCCCCATATTCGGTAATCAGGTCATCAAATAACACATGTTGTAATAATATATACAAGAAAATAAATAACTTCCTAGAATCAAGTATATATTTTTTGTTAGCTAAAAAATAGCTCATGCTAATGACAGTAAACGGAATATGATATACGACAAGTAATGAAATTGTAATTGAAAATATTTTTTATACAAGTTGTTGAACTTCACCCGCAGTAAAGGTGAATTGTTATTGCATTCTATATAGAAATTCATATATTGTTCCAGATACAACAAAAGAAATTTGTATGTTTAATAATTTTAAATGACAGGCATAACTAAGCTGCATCATTAAAAAGAAATATTTCGTTTTTATTTTCATGTTGCGAATATAAAAGGATGCAAGGATAAAAAATCATTGTCGTAGGTGTGAGATAATTTATTCGGACAGATGCTTCCGCCCACCAAAGCATTTCATTATATTTTTTTAAATATTGTTTAATTTATTAATTAAAAATTAAAAATCACTGCACTTACTATAATCAGATTTAATCTTTCTATAGGTAAACATTTTCGCAAAAGCATGCTCAATTGTGTAATCATATGTACAAAAAGAGTGAAATATGAAAGGATGGGATCTAATCAACATCCCACTTCCACAAATATCTGGTGAATTCTGCGTCAATTTCCTGAAGTGGAGGTTATTGTAACCGGATGGATCTCTTATCTGTGCAGTTTTGTTCCGAGAACCGGTCATAGAGTAATCTTGGCCAGCGCGTGTCCCTGATAACGCATCCATTCATTACACAGTTTGTAAATTATGTTATACAATTTATTCCTTGTTTGTTTGGTATTATGGAAAATTGCATGTTGCTTCAATTATGTTTATATAAATGTCATCAAAATAAACATTACAGGGCTATTTTTAAACATAAATTAAACGCATGTTTAGTTTATATTTGATTGCCATACGCATACATTATTTTTTCCAATATTGATACTGCATCCTGATAATATAGGCTAATTAATGGCATTAACCGAGCGTTTATAAATTAATTCAGCTACATTTTTCTTGAAACATTTAAATCACTTTAAAAATGTAAAAATATTTTGTTGATAAAACACAAATAAGCATAGTTATTTGTGTTTTATCAACAAAATATTTTTACCCCCGGAGGGGGTTCGTTAATGCCATCTTTTCATAGACGATCGTTAAACTAATGTTTTGATTTGTTTGTGAAAAAGCTTTGTTTCTTGTTAATTTGATTTTCTAAAATTACGTTCACCCATCTTTTTCTAAAAAGATACTAATTTGTATTGCTGGAACAAAAACATCTTCCAACAAGAAAACTACAGATGGCACCTGTAATCGCCAAAAGCACAATTTTAGAAAATTTAAAAAGCATCTCAACATTTTTATTGCAAGAATTCAAATTAAGCCGTATTTGCATATTTTTCTGTTTTCTAGTGTATTAAATAATAAATTAAAACTGACTTAATTGATGATTTTACATTTTTATTTAATCTATTTTATGGTCAAATTTGCGAGCTTGGCGTCGTGATACTGATTGCCTGTTCTTTAAGAGAGTTATTGTAGATCATTTATATTGTCTACAAGAAAAGCACATAATTACTTATTCTGACCTACTAAAATGAATGATGCTATCATTTATGTTTAGTTTCAATTTATATTTTTGTAAATCTTTAAAAAAATTTAACAATGAATGAAGTAACCTAACCTAACCTAACCTAACTCAACAAGGATCCAAAATTTTATCATATTTTTAAATACCTTTTTGATTTTTTTTTGTGTTAAAAGACCTAAGGCACCTGTTCTTTTGGTTATTATTATATTATTATATATTAAATGTCCCACAGCCCCTTTTCTAATATTTCGGACCCTTAGTTTTTACTCATTTATTTTAAACGATTCAAAAAATTAATGCAATTACAAAGAATGGTTTCAGTTTTTGGTCTTTCGCATTTCTTGACTTTTTTTGGATATTTCATAAATATTTTTAAAATGACTTTTAATGAAATCATGCTTGAAGAGCTGCGTGAAGTTAGCACAAACCATGTTAAATTTTGAAACAAAAATTATTGCATAATTTTGCCCAGGTTTTGCTCAATAGAAATTTCGTTTTGCACCCCCACGAACAAGATAGAAAAATAACATGTGCCATAATTTTGCCCAAGTTATGCCCAGTTTTGCCCAACCAAAAAAATTTTTGCCCACAAATACAAGTCACAAAATGGCAACCATGATTCCAAGCAACAAGAAATATATAAATTCGAGAAATTTCAAATAAATTAGCAAAACTAAATACTAGAAAATTTAGCCCAGTTTTGCCCAAACAAAATTTATGCTCCACTAACAAATCAGAATGAGTGGCTCAAAATTTAAAAATTCATTCAAATATCAATATTTTGACCAAGTTGTGCCTAGTTTTGCACAGTACTTCTTTCATTTTACTCATCTCCCTTAAACCCATGAGTCAATAGTCGAATTTCTATGGTGTGGCACTCCCATTAGCAAATTCGAATAAACAACATTGGCCATAATTTTGCCCAAGCTATGCTCAATGTTGCTCAATAATCATTTCGTTTTGCTCAAGCCCCAATTAACACATGAGTCAATAGTCAAATTCCTATGGTGTTGTAATCCCATGAGCGATTTTGGATGCGTAGATGAAATTGTGGACTTCACCAAAAATATCGAGTAAAAAAGGAACCCATCTAGAAGACATCTTAAAGGTACCTGAGTTTTGCCCAAAAGCAGTTTTCAATTTGAGGTTTCAAAATTATGTTCTAAATTTAAGATTTATTAGGGGTATCGTAGAACTAATTGTAGACTTGCACAAAACTTTTGAGCTATAAAAGAACTTTGTCAAACCTACTAGTGGCCCTTTTAAGGGTCCTCTAGTTTTCAATTTGAGGCTTCAAAGTTAACTTTGAAAATAAGTTCTACATTAAAGATTTATTAAGAGTATCGTAGAACTAATTGTGGACTTAGGAAAACCTTTCGACCCATAAAAGAACTTTGTCAAACCTACTAGAGCCATTTTAAGGGTCCAGAAATTTTGGCCAAGTTCAGTTTTCAATTTGAGGCTTCAAAATTAACTTTAAAATTAAGGGGCAACATTTTAGACCCATAAAAGAACGTTGTCAACCCTTCTGTTGGCCATTTTAAGGGTCCTCGAATTTTACCCAAGATCAATTTTCAATATAAATTCGAAATTGACTTTTAAATTAGGTTATACATTGAAGATTTATTAAGGGTATCGTAGAACTAATTGCGGACTTGTGAAAACCTTTAGACCCATAAAAGAACTTTATCAAACCTACTAATGGCCATTTTAAGGGTCCAGAAATTTTGGCCAAGATCAGTTTTCAATTTGAGGCTTCAAAATTGACTTTGAAATTAAGTTCTACATTAAAGATTTATTAAGGGTACTGCAGAACAAATTGTGGATTGCGGCAAATCTTTAGACCCACAAAAACATTGTCAACCCTTCTAGTAGTCATTTTAAGGGTTCAAGTTCAAATTCAATCAGTTTTCAATTTGAAACTTTACTTTAAAATTAAGTTTTTGCTCATGGGCCACACCTTAGAAATTCGACTATTAACTCACGGGGTAACTGGGGTTGGTCAAAACTATTAGGTAAAACTGGGCATTATGGGCAAAACTATGCAATAGTTTTCGTTTCAAAATTTCAACATGGGATGCCACGTGCGTTATTGATAATTTCTATTTATTTTGTACAAATAAGTATTTTAGAATATTTTTTAAAACTCCATTCCTCAACATTTTATAGATTTTCTTTGACAAATGTCAATGTCGCATTTTATAAATTTAATTCGTAATAATTTCAAAACATTTTGTAAAATTTTAAAACATTTTAGTTTGTTTCTTTTCTCAACATTTTACAGCGTATTTTTTAAATATTGTACATTTGATGAATTAGTTTGTTTAGTTTAAAGACATTTTATAATATTCGTAAACAATTTGTATCATTTCACAAAATATTTAAAATATTTTTTAACATTATCGACCTTTCCAAATATTTTTATGACAACAGGTTATTATGAAAACAGTTTATTTTTGCACTTAAACATTATCTGTCAATTTAAACAGTTCGTGGCAATTATATAAGATTTATTATATTAAGCCTATAAAGTTGCGTTTGTTAATAGAAAACTGATTGTTGTCAATATAGTTAGTCTAAATTGTTAAGATAAAAAGATAACATGTAACCTAGAGATTTTTTTACAATAATTTGAAATATTTTTATCCGTTCGAATTATCTGCATCTCCAGGCATAATTAAATTAAAGATTATTACAAGTAGTTTTACTTCTTAATTTTGCAAAACTTCAAATCATTGCTTTTGAATGAACACTACATATAGTCTGTCAATATTTGTTCAAACGTGTTCATTGTAATACTTTATAAAATATAATGATATGTACAACAAAATAAAAAAGCCGACATAATATTCAAATTTTTGGTAGAACAAGTCTTATAATAGTAAATTGATTAAGTTTAAGGTTTTTTTTAATTCTTGTATTTAACTCAAGTGTGTCATTTAAAAACTCTTTATTTTATATTTTCAATAAAAGCAAAATTACTTACTAAAGCATCAGCTTCTCAATCCGATTGAAACAATCAAAACTCACCTGAAAAATAAAAACAAATATTATTATTTATTCAAATAAAAATGTTAAAATTGAAATAGATCCAAGAAACAAATAAATTCCTAATTGAACTGCAAATATTTATTGTATTTCGGTGTAACATATTTAAAACATATTTACACTTACTTAATTAACTGTTAAAGAGATTTGTTTCCTCAGTCGTTATTTGTTTGAAGAGCAGGCTTACTTACCGAGTGCACATGTTTGATATTTTTTTAACAACTACAGGCCTATATTTGATATTTATTCTTTTGCGGATGCAGCCATGTTTCATCACAGTCTTTTTTTCAAGAAAATAACGATAAAATAAACGAAACTTTGATTTTTCTGGTAAAAAGTGAAATGTTTTATTTGTCACAAAGCTAACAAGTGAACATTTATCACTTGTTAGCTTTATGACAAATAAAACGTTTCACTTTTGACTAAAAAATTTAAGTAAAATTACATTTAACCCAGTTAAACCTGGATATTTTTGAAACTTTTGGTTATTTAGTAAATGATTTCTAACATCATTTTTAAAGACAGTGCATATCTGGGTTAAATATTATAGCATGTTTTTCAAGACTTCAATTTCTAAGCATAAAATGGAAATTGAAAAATCCAAACTAGATAAAATAATAAATAATTTAATTTTTAAGATTGTTTTTATGAAAATAGTTGGCAATTAATTTCAATTTAAATCTATTAATTCCCATTCAATTCATTTCTCTTTCAACGACACAACAAATATCTCAATTCCTTTGCATCTGGTCCATATATGACCGCAAGAAATGTCATTCCGCGAACAATATAAAATGCATTTATTCAATTTATTAGCCGTCTCGTTTACAACATCATCAAAAATAGATTCTGCGTGGGATTGCGTCTTTCAGTTAGGATTACTACACACTTTCTGCGGTCCACCGCAGACCTCCGCAAACTTTTTTTTAATCGGACAATATTTTTAAAGCAATTACAATGCGTGGCAAAAAATTATTTGTTTTATCGCTCATAAGTCGCTCAGTTTATTAATAGCAATTGCAGCATGCATAATAATTTAGGTTTACTACTAACAATTCCAACTAATTGTATATGGCAAATTGAGTGTGCACCGAAAATACATTTATGTTTTAGAAAAGTGTGTCATTTGCAAAACAATAAATTTTATTGATTTATTTAAATTAATTAAATTGTGGCCTATGTTTCAACTTTGTTTCTGTTGTCGCTTGAATTTAGATAAAGATTTAATTTTGAATTAATTAGAGCAGTTGAAAACCAGAGTGGTCCAAGCTATAAAAATACGTTTTTGAGATAATAGCATATATTATTCAAATCTTCATGTTATCTAAATCTACTTTCTGAAGAAAAGAAAAATCGATATTCATTCTATGAAATTATTTGACGAGTCGGAGAGAAATAAAAACAATTCTACTGTAGCCTGATTTTATATTCATTGGTTACATTTTAACAAAAAATGAACCTTATGCAACTTTTTATGAACAAACTCTTAATGAAGATTTTCCTTAAAAATAAAATCAAATAAGGCAACAAGTTAAATTTAAATCATATTAATTTTCTGGTATAATCAAAATTTTCCTTTGCAATAGGCAATTCTTAAATAAATGAGATTATTTCAAAATATTAAATATTTTTTATATATTTTAGTAATAAATAAAATGAATACATAGAAAACGTTTCTAAATTGTCCGTACAATATAGAGGTGCTTCAAATACTACAAAATTGCAACTATTGAAAAAATGCATGAAATCGCAGAAAATGAGGAGCAAAATAGAAGAAACTAAATTTTCTCAATACAAATTTAATTTGCATCGTATGCTTGCAACTGGTGCAAAAAATTTGGAGCATTTTAAATTTAAAACTGCAAAAACAATTTAAAGACAGATTTACGTGTCTCAATGGAAATCAATACATTTAAAAATAACATAAGTAAGAATTTGTACAAAATTTTGCAATTGTTTTGCAATGTTATAGACAAAAAAAACCGACTTTTTGCAAAATTTGAAGCTTCAAAAGCAATTTGGGAAAACTAGATTTCTTGCCACAAAATAAATAGCAAACGTTTAAAAAAAGTTTGAGACAAAAAAATAATTAAAACGTCAAGTATTTTCTAATTGGTGCACAGAATAAGCAATTTTAAAGCCACAAAATAGAAATTAAAGGTGGGAGGACCTTTATGCCTCAGAATTGTAGGCAAACTGCCTAAAAAATAAATAGGACTTGAGGTACAAAAGTTTTAACTGTTTTATGGTTGCTACGTGAAAATAACAATTTTTGCCGGTTTTGAAGTTTTAACAACAATTTACAGGCAGGAAAACCAATTTTCAAACTTTGAAGTATTTGTTAAAACATCTAAAAATAATTTTTAGATAACAATTTCTAGAAAGACATTAATTTTCGAGATAATAGAAACTGCAGAGACAACTTAGAGAAAATTGGAAGCTTGAGCTAACAAAACTTCTAAAACTAGTTTACAGACAATAAGATTATCAAAGATTATCTAATAGGTGCAGAGATTGCAATTTTGAAACTCCAAAAAACAATTCAAAAGTAAGACTGTCTAATTTCAAGCCTCCAAAACGTATGTTCCATAAAAATAATAATAAGTATGAAAAATTGTAGTTCCTATCAAAAATACCAATTTTATACAGTATTGAAGCTCCAACGACAATGTAGAGCTAGTTTTAAAACGTGGAATTTCTGGCAAAATATCTAAACATAACATTCAAGTTGTAAAATGTTTTCGACTACAACTTTTTAGTAGTTGGTACCTAACAATTGCCGGTTTGAAGCCCAAAATAAAATTCAAAGGCAGAAAGACACAATTTTGAAGTTAGTAAAACACATAAAAATGTTTCTTAGGTTAGGTTAGGTTAGGTTAGGTTAGCAGTCCTCACAAAAATTGTTACTAATTTGTATCTAATAATTTTAAAACTCCAAACGCAATTTATAAACAAGAAAATTTTGTTCCAAACCTCATAATTAAAAACTTTGCGTAGAGTATTATCCAAAAGTTTTAGGACAATACTCTACGTAACAGCTTTTAATGGTTTCGTAATGATGATTAAAAATTGCAAATTTGCAGCACAAAATGCAATTTTAAGACAGGAAGATTTGATTATAATGCGCGGAATGGTAAAAAACACAAAAAGATAACTAGTGCCTAGTAGTCTGCACAAAACGTTAACTGTTTTAGGTTTGGATGGTTAAATATATAGTTTTGAAGCTCAAAATGTAACTTAGAAAGAAAGTTTTCTTTCTTTCTTTTTCTAAAATCAAGAATAGTTGGCAAAACATTTAGAAGTAGTTTGTAGCTCGTAATCTGTACAACGCATTTGTCGTTGGTCAAAAATTGCAGTTTCAATGTTCAAAATGCACTTCAAAGACAGGAAGACTTGATTTCAAAATCCAAAATAGTTAGAAAAACATCTAAAAGTAGTTTTTCGATGCTCAACTTTTCAATTGTTTATTAAGTTGTGCTAAAGCCGCAACTACAAGCAGTTTGGGACACAAAAAGCAATTTAAAAGAATTTTAGAAAGAAAGTTTATGATCTATTGGCATAGCACGTAAAAAGAATGTTAGACTATAATACTTTAAGTGTTTTGTAATTGGTGTTCAAGAATTTGAATTTCTAGCTGTTTTGAAGCAGTAACAGCAATTTTGAAATACCGATCAGTCTGTAAAATATTTAATTTTTGAGCTATAAAATCAATTTAGAAGCAGAAAGATTTTAATATAAGCTTTAGAATTTTGGGCAAACCTCTAAAAATATTATTTGCACAATAAAAAAATTTGAAGACATCAATTTTTCTTGGATTGGTGTCCAAAAATATGAATTTTTACCAGTTTTGAAGCGCCTAATACATTTTTATAGACATCAATTTTAAGCTTTACAGTGTTTAAAAATCACAGTAAACTTTTAACTGATAGGTATCCTTTGTTTTGCGCCCAAAATAGATGTAGTTGGTAAGCTCTCGTTACGATTTTTTTCTAAATCCAACCTTTTGCATTTATTTTGTTTGATAATGACGTTTGTTCAAATACTTT
The DNA here is from genome assembly GCA_030264575.1 of Tachinus sp. AB-2021. NCBI lineage: Eukaryota > Metazoa > Arthropoda > Insecta > Coleoptera > Staphylinidae > Tachinus > Tachinus sp. AB-2021. The sequence goes on along the minus strand of JARJEC010164670.1, from coordinate 562 downwards.
ATTAATACCAATAAAATATAAATTAGAAATAGTTTAAAAATTTTTTTTTGATGCATGTGGAATTCTAAAAAACGTTAAAAGACAAACTGATCCAACTCACAATAATAGGAAAAAAGAAAAAAATTGTAAAAAAGCAATAATTATTTTTTCCTGAATTTAACCACAAATGTTTTGATTTTTTATTTCACGTCCCAACAAAGTTTGAACTTTAGCATATTCTTTAAGTAGAATTGGATAATTGAATTTATTTTTAATTTAAGACCATGTTGGCGTAGTGACACCTGTTGCCTGTAGATTATATTTCGGTCTTCTAGATGGTTATTATGTAATATAGTTTAGAAGAAAAGCGCATAACCACTTATTCAGGCTTTTAAAAAGTATAACATTTCAAAAATTTCAATGACGAAATTAAATACCGACGGTAGATTTTGTTACTAACAAGTAGATTTTTTACAAATTAAATTAAAAAAATAAATGTTAATAGCAAACAATTTAAATGAATATAAAATTATAATTGTCTCCCACTAATGCGCTATTTTGGTATAATGACATATATTTAACC
>JARJEC010164665.1:0-11596 GCA_030264575.1 Tachinus sp. AB-2021 | reverse complement strand
TGCTAAGCAGATTTTTTGCAAGTACTCAGATACTGTACTTTCGATCGTTTCACTAGTACATTCAATGTATGTACTAGTGAAATTCCTTTCAGGAATACAACAATAAATTCTGCTTTGAAATGAATATAAGCTATTCATTTCAAATCAATAGCTATATTCATTTTGTAGCAGAATTCAATGCTGTATTACTAAAAATTCAAACACATGAGCAAATAAATCTAGCAGAAAGGAGAAATGTATTGAATTCAACAATAATTAATTCAAGGGAAATGTAATAAATTCTGCTACAAAGTAAAGTTAGCTATTGATTTAAGCAAATAGAAATCTAATATTTCGGCTATAAAATGAAGTATCAATATAAGAAGAATAATATTAAATACTTATACAAGTTTTGATCTCTTTTCGAGATTAACTAACTAACTAACTAACAATAATGCAAGAGATTAACCACTTTTTTTAAATTTTACCTCAAGTTAGGAATTCTAACGTGCACGATAGATAGTACATGAGAGCTACAGTTTTTCCTCCTATCCGAAAGAACATGTGCTCAAAATAACTTGCTTAAACTGAAACCGACCCTCCAAGTAAAGACTGCACAATATCCCTGATACGTCCTTTATTTGATAAATCAAAATAAAGACCTATAAAATAAAGAAAAGTTTAAGATTGTCAAAAAAGTTATAGAAAATAACGAGAAATATCACAAAATATGTTGTTTTCATTATCGTTTTAACAACCAAAAATATTTTATTTTACAGATGGTTCAGAAAAATTGTTATGTATTGCAGAAAATATTACACTCTCATTCCATTATCGTTCGTATTGGGTTTTTTTGTGACGCTGGTAATGAACAGATGGTGGGAGCAATACATATCTATTCCATATCCAGATAACATAGCATTATTACTAAGTGCAAGTGTTCAACAGCAGGTAGAATATTTACATACTATAAATATAAAATAAATAAAATTAGACATAAAAAATTTCAGGATGAAAACGGGCTGCTAATTAGACGAAGCATAATTCGATATGTATGTCTGGCATTTGCCATAACCATGTCAATGATTTCACCTAGAGTTAAGAAAAGGTTTCCAACAATAGAACATTTTGTTGAATCTGGATTGCTGATGAAGGATGAGAAAAAAATATTTCAAGATATGGAAACTGACTATCCTGGTTACACTAAATATTGGTAATATGAAAATATTAATCTTAAGATACTTTTAAAAAATAAATAATTTGATAGTTATTCATGATGAAAATGGGCGACGTATCTTTAATTTCAATTAACAAATACTAAAAAAAAAAGAATTTACCACGTGTTTTGACAAACAAGACCTTCAACGCTGATAATGTTGATAGTTTGTAAAATGCGCCATACCGCCCATGTATTTTATCCTGAGTTATGCCACCTCGATATTGCTACAGCTCCTGTCGAGACGAGATTTATATTTTCATTCAGATCCAAAATTGATATCTAGATATCAAGACGAGATTGATTTTTTAAGATTTCGACGAGATCATTTTTTTTAAGTCTCGACGATCTAGATTTGATTAATCTCGTCTCGACAGAAGCTCTAGATATTGTGATTCGTTAATTTGCGAGAATATACGCCAATCGTAAGCTTGTGAGAGAAATTGCGCATACAGATTGTTTAAAAAAGTTTTCGACTCTCGCCAAGTTTCGCAGAATTGCCATAGTTTCGAGTTGAATGGAAACACATGCATGAAAACGATGCTCTGTCTCAGTCCGTCATGCTGCTAGGACAATTCCAACCTGGGTCCAGCTTAAAATGAATGAAATGGAATCGTCATCTACTCGACATTTCTAATTCTTTGCTATTTTTAACTTCACGTTCCACTTCCTTCTTTGCTTTTTACCTTCAGTCGCTCAATTTCCTGTTTTTCACATTTATTTCTTCAACTAAAATTATATCAGGTAGCTGATAAATTTTAAATACATCTTTTAACCTATTGGTTTGTTTGAGTATGATGAACAAAAAAAAGTATCTAAATATTTCTCGCCTTCTACTTAATGTGTCTTCTTTCACGAAAGCCTTTTTTTATTTAGTTTGCAGCACCTCTAAAAATAGATGGTAGTTACTCCAAACCATTCACCGAAATTCCAATGCTACTAAGTTACGTTTCTAGAACCAACATTTATTTTTTATTGGCATTTCCCTTCTATAATGAACCAAAGCAGTTTGTATCTCTCTCCTTTCACAACGTGTCAAAAGTATTGAAGCTGTATTTATGGTTGGTACAGCTCTTCCCATTTTCCATTCTTTCATACTTGATTTTCTTTACATGGTCAATTCAATTATAAACAACAGTTTTGTAAATACAAAATACAACTTAAATAAGTTTGTTCTAGGTTGCCATTGGCATGGGCTGCTAATATAGTAACAAGAGCAAGACGTGAAGGTATGATTACATCTGACACAGCCGTAAGAAGCATCATGCAAGAATTAAATGCATTCAGAAGTAAATGCGGTGGAATTTTGGACTACGATTGGATTAGTATTCCTTTGGTATATACTCAAGTAAGTTATTGCAAACAAATTTTAAACCATCACTTCAATAATAACTTTTTTTACAGGTTGTTACATTAGCAGTTTATTCCTATTTCTTAACTACGATATTGGCCCAACAATATATAGATGCAGATACAGATTTATATTTTCCATTTTTGGCAGTGTTGGAGTATTTCTTTTACATGGGCTGGTTGAAAGTGGCCGAAACTCTAATCAATCCATTCGGTGATGACGATGATGATTTTGAAGTTAATTGGCTGATCGATAGACACGTTTTGGTACATATAATTATTTTCCTCAAATCAAGAATGATTTTGCAAATATATTTTTTGATACTTATATACCAAGGCACATCATCACACCATACCATACTGACTCTATAGCACTGTAGCCAAAATGTTACGGTATGGTGCTGCAAAATTTTCAAATTATAAACTTACTTCAAATACATAAGCAATCTCAATATATGAAAAAACTGAAATACGTGATATGCATGTAAACAGTTCAACAAGCAGCTCTTCTTGTGGACTGCGTGTGGTGTGTGTGTTGTAGGCCAGATTAAGTCAAATTTAGAATTGCCGCAGCTCTTGGCCACGTGACAACAATATATGCTTTAATTTCTGATCATTTTCCATCCGTGTGCATTTGTTTTGATAAAAGCTTTCTAGAGTTTGAATAGTATAGGTCTGTTCCAACAATCCGCAGAATTGATTAAAAACCAATTCAGGAACAGTGTTTCTAAATTTTTATCTAAAAAAAAACATTGTTTCAACACACCTGCTGCTGACTTACACTTGCAAGTTTAAGGTTATTTTTGTATTGATGTGTAACATCTAATGGCGCATTAGGACGAAAGTTGCCATCTTCACCTTAGTAGTTATGCAAGATCAACAGAATGAAGTTCGCACAGAAAACACAGTGATATTGACAATATGAAGCAAAAAATGCACAGCTTTCTATAAAAAATTGATTTCAATCTTTCACATCTACCAGGCCGTCCCGCTATGGCTCCCCGCTCCCTCTTTTTTATATAATCGTTTCAATATTTTTAACATACTTTTATTCCGAGTTGGATATGAACTAGTTTCAATATTTTTGCACCCATTCTATTATACTCATTCATAACCTGTCCAATACCATTTAATGCAGATTGAAATAAACCTTATAAGATATCAAATATAAATGAATAAACAATAGTAAAAAGGCTATAGATAACGGATAACTATTATGTGCAGTGCTAGTCCTTTTTAGGACTTGTATCATCTCTAGTAAGAGAAGTACTAATTTTTAACACGTCAAACCTTCGATATCTCAACTTTTCTCGAGGTCTTACATACATATATACATAAAATGTTAACTTTCAGGGTAGGCAGTGACACAGAGTACAATAGCTAAAGTTTGATTTTTAAAACTTACTTTACCATACCTTTCTATCCTTACATACTTTTACGATATCCATACATTATTGACTAGATGTATGGATATTACATGCTCTTAGTCCACATTTAATTTTTCTATTTCGAACCCATCCATTTATAACAACCAACCAACTCTTGCAATAATCTACCCCCTCCCTTTCAATCCAGATACTTTTCCATTATGCATTGTCACTCGATCCTAACTCATTCTTTGAGCATGACCAAACCAAGTAATATATTTTGTTATTACTGGTCTATCTGTTTTACTTTTAAACTACATTACACTTATTTTCAATCTTGCCGATACAAGTCTATCTACATACACTTCTTAAGTGCCCTATTCCAACCGCATTTACTTTACTTTTCTGTTTCATTTGATATACACATGCAGCAGGTCTTAACCTTACCAATCGCTCAGTGTTCAAAATAGCATTGGACCAAGCCACATATTTATATATGTTAAATGACAGTAAAAGATATAAAAAGCTAGTTTTCTGAATTTAGTTAGTGCTTTTTATTAGTTCTCAGATGTTATTTCTCGTTACTCAAACAATTAACCAATTATTTTATCTTTATAGGTTACATATCTAATAGTAGATAAAATGCACCAAGAACATCCAAAATTAATGAAGGATCAATATTGGAACAAAGCACCAGCTAATCTTCCGTATACCGTTGCTTCTGAAGAATATCTAAAAGAAGGTCCAAATCCATCTACAGACAAAATTGATGTCAATAACAAAGGTTCCGAGATTTTAATAGATTCCAGAAGGGTACGATATCATTTTACCACAGTAAATGTAGTTGGTTTTGATACCTTTTGTTTTAGAATACGAGGGAAAACGTCGATGGTAGAATGAAAAGACAAGGTAAGAGATCACTCTATGTGTATAAGCAATGCACATTTTTTTGTTTAAATTATAGGATCTATATTAAAAAGAATGTTCAGAGGAAATCAAAAGCGAGCCCATAGACCCGTAAATGTTAATGATGATGAAGTCTTGGAGGTAAGGGAATTAATTGTTTCTTAGTGTAGTTGAAAAATGTGCATAATAATCACTCATTTCATCTTACTTGAAATTATTTCACATATAGCGCTTGATGTAAAAGAATGTAACAAAAATGTGCATGTACTTATGACCTCTGCTTTTATTTACTATACTCTTGCAGATTTAATAATTTCTCGTCAATAATGTAACATTTGTGTAATTAACATATGACCAATACATACAGTCTGAATGACCTAATAACAAACAACAACAGCAGTGGTGTTTCAATTGACTTGTCATTGTGAATTTTTGTAAGACACCTCTGATCGTGAAAACTCGCAAATTCAAAACTGAAGGCTAATTTAAATTTATCACTTTGAATGTTCATCGTTGGAAACTCCCAAAGTGATAACTGTAAATAGCCATTCATTAAGAGCATCATTGACAATCTACAAACTGTATGATCGCGTCACCACATTTAAAATAGCAGATCGAGAAAAGATAAAACCGCATTTGTTCTTGTTCCTCCTAACGTCTGTTATTAAACCCTTCTCAAAACCCCTCACCGGTACAAAAACACTGAACCATTTATGACATATTACCTGTTCGAACTTCTAAAAAACTGTAGACCATTTGAGAAAACTTTAGAAAGAGTAGATTCGGTAGGTATACATATATGTGCAAGCCAGTCATACATCGGTAAAAAACACTGATAATATAATTGCTGCATTGCTCATTGAATGTACCAACATTGTCTCGAGTCACTAGATATCGCAGCATCATTTGTACTTTTATTTTAGAGCTCAAAGCTTCTTGGAACCATCTATTCTTTAAAATAAATGCGAGTTATTTTTTCAGGAGAATATGCAAATTGGCCCTTGTTTGTTCTTAAATAAATCCTGTACACCTCAGGAGACCATCTAGCACCTTGTTCCAAAAATTGTCTTCACTTCACACAGAATTAACAAGTGTTATATAGCAATTATGCAAAAAATAACAAAACTGGATGAAAATAAACAACGATAATTAATTCTGGAAGATTTTACTATACATGATTTAGTATGGATGCCCACATAAAATTACTTCTACAACAAATAATTTTAGATAATTGCTTGTACTAGATTTATGCAATAAACTCGACTATACTGAAATAATTGGAACGGCATTATTGCGCCCATGTAAAACACAATTATAGTCATAATGCAACTCACCGCTCGTAGGTATAATATGTCTTTATCGAGAGATACCTGTGGATACACAAAGCAAAATTGAAGGTGCACTTCAAATATTAAAAATGGCTTGCCCGAATGTGTTTTGAAGTACAGAATTACCATTGGCAGTCACAGTGATTGCACTTTCTGAATGCTAATGCGGTCAGAAACATTGACTTTCAGATATAACCTAAAAATATTTTTGCTTTAGTTTGCACGTATTTAGCAAAATTTGTGTACCATATTTCATAACCTTTTACAGCTCAACATTTTCTTTTCATGTCCATCTTTACTGCTTACTATTTATATAAATAACAGTCTATAAAATCTATATTTACTACTAATAATCCTTTCACTAGAAACTCTTCAGTCACTCACAATTTAAACAATAATAATTTTCAGATGGATGTAATTTATTCCAGAGTTTCTTCAAGCGCAACAGTAAACGAAGTGAAATGTGATAACAGTGACTTTGAATGTTTGAAGAAGGCCAGACAGGAGAGGATGAGGAAGAAAATCAAGACCAGTCTAATGTTATTAAAGAAAGGCGACATTAAGGAAGAGGAGGAAAATAAAATTATAGAAGAATTAATAAACACAACTGTTAATAACTAAAATATATAATATGAATTTAACAAACCAAAAATCGTTCTTTCTTTTACAAAAATATTACATTTCAGAATAGCTGCGATCATTATATAAAAGGTTAAATATAATTCTTACATTTAATTTATTTGGAAGCTAAATACTCAACGGCTTTCCCAGTCTTCTTGATAATTTCTAATACCTGTTCTGATGTCAACGATGTCGTCACGTTTACTGTCTGCTTTTCCAGACTGATGTCGATGTTTTTGACTTGGTCTATTATAATTAAATAATCAATTAAGTATATAGCTATTTTTTATTTTATTTATATTACCATTTTTCTTTAATACTCTTTCAACGGCACCTGAACATCCCTCGCATGTCATGGTTACTTTATATTCATGTGTTGATACCTGTAAAAGTTAAAATAGTGATTTATTGTTAATTAATCCAAAGTAAAATGGTCAATTTATGTCACTGATATAAAATCTGGTAGAACCGGAAGTATTGTCCTTCAACTTAATTTTTTAATGACTCATCTTGTATATTGTTTTGTAAAATTTTTTCTATATACTATTTTTGCAATGCCCCGAGGTAAAAATTGGTAGAACGGCAGCAGACCGTTACCATTCGTGATTAGAGAACAATTAATTAATTTGACACATACACACGGCTGTCAATGGCCAATTGGGTATAATATAGGCATTATTTTTAAAGATAGGCCACTTAATGTCTGGTTAATGTATTGACAGGAGACCGTTAATAGCCCTTATTAGTGCATGCATAACCATTAAAAACATTGTTGCAATGCTATTTAATAAGCGCTATATTTACATTATTGATAATTTCACTCCTTATAAACCGTCACTAAAAAATAACGAATAAATGAAAAATTACAAGAAATAAATAAAAAATAATTAATTAAAAAATGCAACAATAAACAAATTAACCAAAAAATACAAAGAAAAATAATAAATTGTAAAAAACAAAAATAAATACATAATACAATAATTAAAAAAATATAAAAAATTAAGAAAGAGCAACAAATTAAACTAAATAAATAAAAAAAATAAAAAATTAAATAATTAAACAAATTAACAACAAATAAATAAAGAATAAAAAAATAAAAAACAAACAAGTCAACAAAACGAAAATAAGAAACCAACAAAAATAACAAACTAAATAAAAAATAAGAAAATAATAAATAACAATAAATTAATTATAGAATAGACAAAAATAAAGAATTAAACAAAATTATTAACAAATAAATTTAAAAAAAAAATTTTAATTAAAAAATTAACATAAATTAAAAAATAACAAACAAAAACAACAAATCAAATAAAAATATAACGAAAATTTACAAATAAAAAAAGATTAAATAAGAAACTTAAAAAAATTCTTGTTTTGTAAACAAAATAAACAAAGAAAGATACGAAAATAGATATGGAAAATCACCGAAAAAAACTAATCAAAAAATTTCATGAATCGACCCCAAAATGAACTAAGAAAAGCACTAAATGCAAGATAATGAATTGAACAAAAATAAAACTAATTAACTCGTTGACTGATGTGGTCATTGTTGTAAAAGAATCCCCCAGGCCACGGTATTTTTATGAGTTGTTATGAAATTTAATAACTTCTTATTTTAACATACTAAGCCCATTGTGGTGTGTGACATCGATATAGTGTCTCAGGTTCATTGGCCATCCGGACGGCATGTTACTATATTGTATTGTGCCTCGCTCATTTAGTATAGTAAAATTTCCGTGTCCGCTTAAAAGAAAGATAAATATATGGATGTTTGCTGGTGAATTCTAAACTGTCCGGTTATATTAGTTGTCCGCTTATTGAACGTCTCCGCAACTAGGATAATTCACCGTATATTGAGATGGCGTGAGTATCGCCAATAGTCACGTTTTAAAGCTAAATATATGACATATGTTACACAGTCATCCAAGGGATCATTTTATGTTTTTGGGTTGGCATTTTCTTGCTTGGTTTTGCTTGTGTGATGCATATAACAAAAATAAAATAATTTAAAAATATTTAATGGTATGAAATAAAGTAAAATATATTTGTATTTTTGAGACTGCTGTCTTGCCGTGTGGAAACTAAATCTTACAAAAAAGCCATAAAAAATATTATTTTTCGCAAAACAATTAGTTACCGTACAATACATGCAAAGTGTGATTACAATTACATCTGGCCAAACAGTTATTTTATGTGTATTGAAAATCATAAACTAATCTAAAGTGGTATTTACACTATGTGATTTACTTATTACTTTGCTTATGATAATACATTTTAAATACGATATTGAATTTACACCACATGCAGGTACAGCATGGCTTACAAGTGTAGCGTAAACTCAATTCTAAATGTTTTTTATATTTTATATTTGAAATTATCATAAGCAAAGTCATAAGTAAATCACATAGTGTAAACCCCACTTAAGTCAAAACAGAATCTGTTATTTTAGAGATGGTCGAGTAACATACCGACTTCTGGATCTTAGGCAAGAAGAATGTGCCTTGTCAAAGATAATCTTCTGTGAGAGATTAAAATCAGCGTTGCAAACTCACAGTATGCAGTGATCGTTAAATTCATAACTTTTTTCTGCCAGAAAAAAAATTATTTAAAATGTACATGCAAAAGTTAAATTTTATTCATCTTTTATTAATTTCTTTTGGAGAATCGACGAAATCGGAAAATTCAATGGAGCTTCAACTATCACAAGGCTACAAAACAGGAATCATTACAAAGAAATATTAACGCTTGCCGATTGGAAAATTAAAAAAATACAAAATTTTTGTAAAATTTATAGTTTTGGGTAAACCGCTAAAAAATCCGCTAGCCGCTAGATTGATAATTTTACGGCAATTTAGAATTAAAATCCGCGAGATCTAGCGGAAATTCCGCTCACTTGACAACAAATTAAAATATTTGGTTGTAAACAAGTTAATATTTATTTACAAGGGCAGTTTATGTCATAAAGTGCATATATTATAAACAAATGTTCAAATCAATTAAAATAGTAACTTTTAAATTAAAAGAATAAAAAATTAATGAGTTAATCACACAAGTTAAACATAATCGAGTCAACAGCTTGTTTATAAACATTTATTTTATGATTATTCATTATTTGTTCTAAATGTTCATTCTTATCATTTGTATTGTAATTAGTTCACTCTATGATTAAGCTTATTAGTCATTTAACAATGCATGAACTAGAACATTTTGATTTATTAATAAAATATGACTAATAATAATCCTTTATAATCCTGCATTATTTGATAAAATCAATTTATTAATTACTTTGAATTTTATAACATGAATTACATAGTAAATACAATCTTATAATAATATTCCAAGATCTAAGTAAACATAACCTTAAAAATTATTGGTAAAAGTAATTACTTTAACTTACCGACATTTTGATGGCTGAATTATTTGTATTTTTTAAAGAATCTCTGTTATAACTTCGATTTCTAATTAATAAAATAAGAATGCGTTAATTGTGCTACAATTTGCAGTTGCACTATTCACGGAAAAATATCGCGTACACTAGTCAATTTTGAGAGAACGGTATGTGCATTTCGCGCATGCGTTTTCTTATTATTTAATTTGTAATTTTATGATTGGCTCACGTTGATGCCGTTAATTTAAATTTTAAGTAAATTATTTAGTTATTAAACATGGTATTTGGTTTTACTGACTTTTATTAAATAAAATTCAAGAGCTACTTAAACTTTTACAACAATTAATTTAATTTAAAACTTTGCAGGGCACACTTTACATTGACTACAATTTAATTAAATATACCGGGAGCTTTCGAATAATTTTTACAAGTCAACGATACAGGGTATCCTGAGTTTGAAAATAAATTAGCTTTTTAGAAAAAAAAGTTGACATCAATGTCAGTGCATTGCACCGGGGCTGGGCAAATACTTATAAAAATGTATTTAAATACAAAATTTTTAAAATATTTAAATATTAAATACCTAAAGAATTTGAATACTTTTGGACTATTAAATACTTTCAAAAGTGTGAAAAGTAAAGATAAACTGCAATAGAGCTATTACAATATTTTTATTTGACAAACATTGTTCTAGCTGAACTTTCATAAAGACTCTCCCCATCTTCAGAGCAAGTACAAGATAATAAAATTATATTTTAATTTTTGTTAAAATCATCCAGTTTATTGGTTTTTAACAACGCTGTTTGTCTCCAAAATGTCCGCTAGACCAATGTCTATCACATATAAACATTTTAATTGTTACACTGCCGTATATTTTTATTTTTCATAAATATACCACATAAGGACGTCTAGATAAAACAAACACTTTTAAAAGCATTTAAATATTGTTATATGTTGTAAACGCCGTTTATTAAAAGTTTATGAAAACTACGTAAGTTTGTGATTACATGTTATTTCGTTGCGACAGTGTTAAATTTATATAACAGCGTCGCAACAACTAAACCTGATCGCAAACCAGTAAACATGATCCACCCAGCAGAATCATGTCATATTTACGTCATTTATTGGAGATACTCGATATAACCTTTTTTTTTATTTAAGGAAGTTTTTATCAATTTATTACGTTACAATTGTATTATAATAATATTTAAATAACATAAAGTATGTGAGAATAACCTACGCATGGTTCCTTTCGGTTTTCTTCTCTGCGTAAGTCCTGATGTTGTTATTCCTTGTGATGGGTGTTTGAGATAGGCCGGTATCTGCCTTGCAGAATTTACACAGCGTACTGCGGCAACGCATGCTGTCCCCGAGCTATCTCTTCCCGCAACACCTCGCTATCTTTGAAACTTTCTTTTCTGTATATGTTTCCTACTTCTCA
>JARJEC010164641.1:0-15277 GCA_030264575.1 Tachinus sp. AB-2021 | reverse complement strand
GATCTATTTTCTCTTCCTCGAGCATTCCCAAATTTAGAGTAACATTTTTATATTCGTTTATTTTCATTTCATTACATCAAGAGTACAGATATGAAAGCAGCTTATTTACATGCAATATAAAATCTGTTAATATTTATAGCTTCCGGTAGAAATAAAGTATAACATAATCATAGAAATATGAATAAACAAAATACGTGAATTATTAAGCAATGAGTATTTCACCAATGGATATTAAGAAACATTGATTAAAGCCGAGATAGATAATGAATGAAAATCATTGCTTCGTGGAAAGGCCGTATGAATAATCCCATACAAATGAATGGACATATAGATACAAAACCGGCAACATATGTTCGTGTTAATTATTATTATCATATTTCGTCATCCTTGCAGATTTGAACATTCTTTCACTGCAGATTCAAGGCAATTTTAAAAATATTTCAAATTAATAATCTTTATTTATAAATCCAAACACTATTTTATACATTAAACAGTCTTTTATTTTATTACTCTTTGTTGTTTGCAATAGAAATTACATGAACCATATATGTTCAATATATTGCATCATACGATATAAAATTTAGTTATGATAGTATAAATATTAAATAAATCCATTACCTCCAATCCGTTTGTAAACTATTGCAAATGTTTCAACATGAAACTAAATTTAGTTGCGTTGCGAGTAAATAAACAAGGGAATAAGGAATTCATATTGTGATCAGACAGTTTGGTTATAGATTAATTAAACAAAGATTATTTTGGTATTGATTGTATCTGACGAAAGTTTTCATTGAATGTTTGGTTTGAGTAAATTAATCCAAGAATTGAGTGGTATATTACATTTTTATCAATAAAATATTCTTAAAAAATTACAATTTCTTTTTCATAAATCAAAGTAATACTTGTTGCAACTTGTGATAGAAACTCTTAATTAGGAATTAAAAAATATTTTTTGAACATCAAAATAAAGCAAAAAATAAAACTTTTGAAAAAAACAATGAAATGCGCACATTGGAGAGAGATGCTATAAAATTGCTTCAAAATGAAAAATAAACACAAAGAATTATTTTTAACCTATGATCTATATTTCAAATATAGTGAAAATAGTGTACGTTTTAAAATAAAAATTCCGCAAGTAAAGGTGCGTCAAATGCTACCAAAATTACAAAAAAATAACGCAAAATAGCACAAAGACATAACATAAAACAAAATAATACAAATTTAATTTGCTAAAAAATTAACATTTTGAGCATATTTAAGCTCCAAAAACTAAAATAAAACATTTTACTAAGTTTTTACCACAAAATACTTATTGAAAATCAATATATTAGCAACTTAAGTTTCGACTTGTGAGGGTCATTATCAACAAAATAATTTTGTGGTAAAACTTTAGTAAATTGTTTTATTTTATAATAAAGTACCACGTAATAAAGATCAAAACCTTCCTTTTGAACTCCAAAAACTATTTAGAGGCAGGAGGCTGTGTTTTAAGTTTTTCCATGGCGATTAACACATCTAAAAATAATTTATAAATAACAATTTGTACAAATACTTCAATTGTTTTGGAATTGATTATCAAAATTGCAATTTTTTACAAAATTTGAATCTTTAAACTCAATTTAGAGAGGGGAAAACTAGATTGCAAGCAAAAAGATTTTGAAATATTTGGTAATAAATCATTTAATAATAATTTTTAGAAAAAAAAAGACTTCAACTGTTTTCTAATTGGTAGACAAAAATATCTATTTTTGAGTTAATAAAAATTGCAAATACAACTTAAAGGAGATCTGAAACTTCAGATTGATTAACAAAAAATGTAAAAAATGTAAAACTAGTTTTGAGACAATAAAATTATCAACACCTATACAATATAGCAATTTAAAAACTCCAAAAACCTTTTAAAAGTAAGAAGACCTACTTTAAAGCATCTAGAGCGTAGGCATTATTAAAAAAAATAGGTATAATTAATTGAAGTGACCGTTACTATGTGATAATCCTTTTTATGAAATAAAACAATTTACATTATCACGAATTTCGTGATAAAAAACATGGTAAATTGTTTTATTTCGTAAAAAATGGGTCTTAATAAATTGAAAAAAATCAATTTTTTTGTACTTGATGTTAAAATATACAAATTTTGGCCAGTATTGAAGCTATAAAAACAATTTAGAAACAGGAAGAGACTCGATTTCAAAGCCCAGAATACATAAAACATCTAAAAGTAGTTCTTAGATGCTGGAGTAATAAAATTCTTCAACTACCAGTAGTTTTGTGGCATGTACGCAATTTATAAGCAAAATGAAAGAATCCCAAGCTTGGCATCCATTAGCAATGCATGTGAAAAGAATTTGTATACCACAATTAAATGACTTCAAGTGTTTTGTGGTTGGTGTCCAAAATACCAATTTCAAGCTGTTTAGAAGCACCAAAAGCACATTTTGAACAGTTGATCAGTCTAAATTACATACATGTAACAATAAAATCCAGATAAAAAAAATGTAGAAAACTTCCAACTATTTTGCTATAGACGTACAGAAATTGCATTTCTTTCCGATTTTAAAACTAAAAAATCGATTTAGAGGCAGGAAGACTTTATTTTAGCTTTAAAATTGTTGGCGAAATATCTAAAAACAATATTCGCACAATAAAAAATTTAAAAACAACAATTTTTCTTGGATTGGTCCTCAAAAACATAAATTTGAAGCGGATTTGAAGCTCCTAAGCTTGATTGCGATGCCCTCGTTTCCCCACTGTATTCTATACGGACATTTTACTTTGGACCAATCAAATTAAAGTTTGAAAAGCAAAAAAGGTAGAACTTTGCAAAATTTCTTTCACGTACCTATCGGCAAAAAGACACATTTTGCAAATATTAATTACTTTTCTGTCACGTTGGATCTTGAAATAAATGTTTTTCCGCATAGTCCAGATGAAGTTTGGGTGTAAGGGGTGAGTATAAAATCTGCAACACAATATGCTCACGGTACACTTCTCTAAATTACTATCCCTTTAGACCTAGTAATTGTCGGTATATGCTGTCAACAGGTAATAGATGTGTATAGGCAAAAAGCAAATAACACAAAATATCAGCATGAAAACATTACTAATCAAAATAGCCGATTAATTCAAAGGTAATTAATGACTACAGCCACTTTATATTTTCTATTTCATTTCATTTGATATTGTTCTACACTTATTTTTTGTCAAAAAATTGCTTGGAAGAAAAGTTTTGAAGGGGATGAGAGTTTTTATGTTTAACCTTAGCAAATTATATTTTTACGACTTCGTCATCTGTTGGTTGGCATTTCGCAGCTACCATTAAATAAATTATATCAATAAAAAAATCGACCAACGTAAAATGTATTTGAGGCAATAAAATTATCAAAAGCTAAGTAATCTTACAGCTCCAAAAACAATTTAAAGTAATGGGTGCAAAAGAGCCATCTTACAGCTCCAAAAACAATTTGAAGTTAAGAAGGCCTAATATTTTAGGAAAAATAGGTATTATTAAAAAAAATATTTTGATAAACAGGAAAACTCTTATGTAGTTGATCTCAAAAAATACCAACTTTCGCCAATATTGAAGCTCAAAAGGATGGCTCAATTTCAGAGTCCAGAATGGCTAGAAAACATTTAAATGTAATCAAATTCTTTACTAATGGGTGCTAGGAGTCAAAAATTACAAGTAGTTTTGTGACATAAAAAGCAATTTAAAAGCAGGATGGAAGAATTTCAAGCTAGGAATTTCAAGCTTAATGCACGTAAAAAAAATGTAGAACATTGAATGGCTTTAAGTGTTCCGATTGGTGATCAAAATTTCAAACTGTTTAAAGCAATTTGGAGCAATGCAAGCAAAAACTTCAATTGTTTTGCTACAGGCGTTCAAAAAATGCCCTTCTTCAGGATTTTGAAACTAAAAAATCAATTTAAGCTTACTATCTAAAAATAATATTCGAATAATAACAAATTTAAAGAAAGAGATCAATTTTTATTGGATTGGTGTCCCAAAATATGAATATTGACCAGTCCGAAGCGCCTATAATATTTTAAAGACAAAAACCTCATTGTTGAGTTTCGCAAAAAAATCGTAATAAAATCTAAACCGAGTGGGTTTCTTTTGCGCCCCAAACCTAGTTGCAAACATGGCTGGCGCCCTCTTTATCAAGCCCTCGTTACGGTAATGTATGCAATGTCTTTTCGCCAGTAAAGTTAATTATTACATTACTGACAATTAAATCGCATGTTATGAGCAAAATTTAAAATTTCATATTAATGTTTAACATAATTTTATTTATATTAATAATTAATATAAAATTTAAAATTTTGAACAGTTTTTATCACGAAATAATCTTTACAAATACAACTCGTGTATATTAGTGTTTATGTTAATTAGTTCATTTTCAAGATAAATTATGTTGCTTTAGGATAATACACGAGGGCGTTATTTTATTTCTCAAAATAAAATAAATCAAATTCGACAATCATCAATACACTCGTTGTATTACCTATGATAATAAAAAAAAATATTTCCTTTAATTTTTGATTAATTTATTGTTTCGTTAGTTTACTTTGCGTGCATTTTTTGCTCTTCTCATTTCTTTTGTATATTTCCTTTTATTTGTTTATTTACTTTTATTTAATTGGTTTTTTAAATTTGTATTTTTGCTTATTTCTTCCCAGTTTTTCATATTATTTGTAACATTGTTTTTTTTAAATTTATTTTGTTATTTTATTTTTGTTATTACTGCGGCACAGTAATACTGCTCATATTAAGCTGTTTTCAAGGAAGGGGTAATTGCCCCCCTGCAAACGCATCTGCGCCAAAGAACTAATATTATAGTCGTTATGAAATTTTACTTAGTACCCGCTAATTGTTGCAAAGCGTAAATTTACGTCCCACTAATTTTTCAAGGAAAACTATTCTACATCATTATTCCCCTCGAGATAGTCACGTGGATACGTATAATATACTAAAACACATGCCTACAGGAATCTGATCGTGTTAGCTTGATTCAACTTAGTTAATTGCTTCCCTCCGTGAAACGTGCGACGGTTTAAAGCCCACAGCAAAGCATGCAACTAAGATAGTAACATAGTAAATAGTAATAATTTTCAACCCCCACCATTACTAAAATATTTCCCATGTTATTAAAACATTAAATGCTTCATTGATCTCTGCTTTGCAACATCTCCACTCCCGTGTTTATTTTAATATCATTTCTTGGCCCGTATTTATTTTACAACTGCATAATTCTCCTGTGGAATACAGGAGATGAAAAATGCCTTGAATTATTAATCCTTAGGCAGTCCTAAATGTTACGGATTTTCCCAGGACTTGTTAATACATTTCATTTTCTACGCTTTGCTAAATTTATACAAAATTCACTCACCCGACATTATAAATATTTAATTTTGATAATTTACTGGTATTATTGTGAGTTTCGATTCACAGATAAAATATTACGGCTTGCATTTGTTTATGTATCCTCGTTATTTTCAAGCTGCCGGAAGAGTGCAGCCTAGGACTTTATAAAACAGTACATATATGTTCGTATAAAATGCTTTGCAAATGTCGCAATGCGTCTGATTGATGTCTCAGATAACTTATATAATACACATAAATGTATTTCAGTGCATGGGTCACGATACGCTCATATAATGTGAGCTTAAATGGATTTTTTTGTAAAAATTGTGTATATACCGTCTGCAGTTTTATGAAAAATCTACCCCACAATAAAATGTTTACTAGGATAAATGTTCCCCGCCTTCAACATTATATTATGAAGCTATTTACAGGGGATAAATAGGGCAGTTTGTCCTTGTGTGTGTACATTAAGTAATTGTATCAAATATAAAGCATATGCGCATTATAATTGATACGCCCACGTTGCTAAAACCCTCTGGCTTTGATGAAACGAATCATATGTTGCAATAATTTTGATTTATTATAATTCCATTGTATTGCGTTTTCTAAACTGCCTGCCAACCGTTTAAGATTTATATCTTTGGATCATTTTTGTACTTAAAACGTGAAGCGAATATTATTTCAAAATTGAATATGTGCGCGTGAAAAAAAAAAATGAAAGTAGCATGCATTTTTTCGATGCACAAGGATACAATACTAGTTTGGTAACTTATTCGATCATCTATAATAATCCGTTAGAATATACAGGTTTTGGTAAAACTGTAAAATACATTCGAATCCTACGGGAACGGATTTCTAATTTCACTGTATTTTTATTTTTACGACATTTTTATATTAATAAATTATTGTATTACTTCATGTTTTTTGTGCTCCCGCATTTGGTATGATTAACTTTCTATGGTTAGATTTTTATTGAATTACAATGCCTTCCGTATCAAATGTTTAGCTACCAGCAGCGTGCTGATTATTAATTATTAATTAATTCATAATGCACTTGTAGAAAACTAGAACAAATAACTCTTGTCATTTAGAAATGCGCGACAATTTCTGCATTAACGTTTTATTTTCATCCAAGTTTACGTATTAATCATATTAATTGTGAATTTTATTAGCTTAATACCCATTACTTTAATTTCTATCTAATTAGATTGCACATTAATTGCAAGAAATTTTATCATTTCTCCTTGACCAACACAAGTTTAACAATGTCAAAGAATTTTAAACAATAATTATATATATATATATATAATTATATATAATTATATATAATTAATATTCACAAAAAATGATCAATTGATTTTTAACTGCAGCCAGTACAAATGGATTTCTTTGACTATTTAGTTAATAAAGTCATTGATAATATTAAAAAAACGACTTTAAAATAGTTTTAGTAATTAAAATGTATAAAAAATTGTTTACGGATTTGGCTAATTCATTTTTAAAATTATAATAGTATAATAAAGTCAAATTGAGTGGTTATGTGCCCTTCTTGTAGAAAATATAAAAGATTCTAAAAAAATGTACAGTAGTGTCCGCTTACAGCAAACTTCATGCACAAAGTGTTCGTTATTAGTGCATTACTGCTTTGTACTTACGGATTAGTACGTTATAACCGAGAGATCATTATTAACAGGTTCGTAATAATCTAACATTTCTGTATTTGATTTAGAGCCTATTATATTCTATAGGTAACCGGTATTACAACACTAATCAAATAATTAAATCAAAGAAGATAAATAAATAAAATAGTATATTTTATACAGCTTAAATGTCAAAATATTGAATTGCTTTATAAACATTTTTCAAAGATATTTTGATTATCTACAAATTATTTAAATTGAATTTTTCCGTATCTATCAACAATTTTGTTTCGGCTTAGAAAACCAAATTTTAATAAATCCGGCTCAAATAATTTTTTTGCAATTTTGATAGCTTAAATGTCAAAATATTGAAGTTTTATAAACATTTTTTAAAGATATTTTGATTATCATCCACAAATAATTTAAATTGATTTTTTTCTGTATCTACCAACACAATTTAGTTACGGCCGAGAAAACAACAATTTAGTTACGGCCGAGATAAAAAAATTGGACAAATCAAATGTTTGCAATTTTAACAGCTTAAATGTCAAAATATTGAATTGTTTTATAAACATTATTCATTGATATCCTAAAAATGTTTAAATCGATGTTTTTCCTATCTACTAATTTTGTTTCGGCCCAGAAAACAAATTTTATTATACCTGGCCCAAATCATTTTTTAAGCTAAAATGTCAAAATTTAAAAAAATCTATTTACATTTTAGGTAGATAATGAAACTACGCGATCTACAACTCGTAGATATTGAAAAAAATGAAGAATACTAGTTAGTGAACTTCATAAAACTGCAATTTTGACAATGTCAAAATTTAAGGTTAACCGGTGAAAATATTTTTAACATCTACAAATTTTTCTGATATCTACTATAGATCCAAATTTATTTATCAAGAATCGATTTAAGCCCGATTCGGGTTTAATCAATTTTTCTCAATTTTGACGGTTTAAACGTCAAAATTTAAGGTTAACCCGTTAAAATATCTATTGGATATTTTTAACATCTACAAATTTTCGATGCAAAATTTTACGATATCTACGACGATTTATATGTTAAGAATCGATTTAAGCTCAATTCTGATTTAATAGATTTTTCTCAATTTTGACGGCGTAAACGTCAAAATTTAAGGTTAACCCGTGAACATTTTTCGTGATTTTTTTTAACATCTACTAAGTTTTCCCGTACATTTTTCAATATCTACGACAGATCCGGATTTATTTATCAATAATCGATTTGAGCCAATCCGGATTTATTAGATATTTCTCAATTTTGACGGATTAAATGACAAAATTTAAGGTTAACCACTTAAAATTTTTTAACATCTACAAATTTCGCACGAAGAATCGATTTGTGCCGATTCGGATTTAATCAATATTTCTCAATTTTGACGGCTTAAATGTCAAATTTTAAGATTAAATCGTTAAAATATTTTGTGGATATTTTTAACATAATTTTCTGTAAAACAATATTTAAAAAAATTATCGATTTAAATTTAGTTAAAAATGCTAGTTGCTAATATATAACATAAAACTGCTGTTACATCCGTCCATACCGGAAGTGATATTATCAAATCATTATTCCATCTAAAAAGGTAATATTGTAACATTTTTTAATTATTGAAAAAATATTTCTAAAATCGCTACTTCCGGTTTAGCCAGGAAAACGCATCGACATGACATAGACTTTAAAAATACGATATCGAGTTTACACAACACGTGGACACAGCCTCCAAGTGTTGTGATAACTTAATATCGTATTTTTAAAGTCTGTCATGTCTATGAAATTTAGTTTAAAAAAATGTGAGTGTGCTTGGACCACACACCAGAAGTAAAACTTCTTTTGAGACCTAAGTATTTGAAATAAAAGTTATTGTGTATTATGAGCACAATAATGATGTAGTTATGCTCTCATAAATCTAGAACAAACTTATTTAGTGTGTGCAACAAGGTCTTTAGATTGACACTGATTTAGTATCAAAATGCCATTTGTCAATACGTAAGGTAATATGAAAAATCAGTTTTACAACAAACAATTTTAGATAATTGTATAACTAGATCTAAATTGCTTGTACTACTTTTATATGAGCAAAACTGTGCAATCGCACATTAGTAATTTTTATCGTACAGGTACTATAATTATCGTACGTCGGGCAACACAGCATTGCAGAAACCAATAAAAAAAGCATTTCTACATGTCTTTCTTACGCAGAGGCACTCATACGCATTTGCTTACTGTATCTATATCATCAAATTATTTTATCTTGAACCGTTTCATTTTTTAGATCTCGCTATAAAAGTTTTACTTAAAAACTTGAGTAAATTATATAATATATACTATAGTTTTAATCATCAAGTTTAGATCCAAACAAATAAAATGCGTTCGCTATTAAATCATTTTCTTAATGCTTCAATTTAAAATTTAATTCCATCGTGCTAAGGATATTACAGCATTACGCTGAAATGATGGCTTTCCACATTGTTTTATTCAATAATTAATATCATTAAACCAGTGAAGTATGAAAACTAGGTAGTTTAATATTAATATTACCATTAAAAAGAGGCAGCTTTATACCATCCATATTCCGAAAGTTATTTCTGGCACGTTTTACTGTCATTTTTAGTACCAATAGGAAATTGCATAAGAAATCAATATGAAGAAAAATTTCTATTTCGACTGAAATTCATAAATTTCTAATCCGTGCGAAAATTTATCGCTCGGTTAAGCGTTTGCCTTTATAAATCAAATTAATATATTTTTTTGAACATGTCAAGTATACTACTAGTAGAAACGGGACTGGCTTCCCGTTTCAGCAATAGATTTTAAATTGCATATTGCCTATGCTAATGAGTTTCGCAATACGCAATTAAAGTCTGAAAATTCAAACAGGGAAAAATGATTTTGCAACGTTTTTCAATTACGGTGATTATCAAACGTTATATAATGATTTTATTGATTGCATCAGTACAATAGATATTTGTGCGAGATGCAAAGTTTTAGTTTCAATGGGATATTTGTATTTTCATAATTACTAGGAATTTGCGAAGATTTCAAACTTTTGCATTTATAAGATTAATTACTGAAAAATGTCATAAAATTGAAGTGATTAATTAAAATAAGCTGCTTGCGTCCTACATCGATTTATTAAGGCAAATTAATTTAATTGCTGCGATTTGCATTGTTTTGTTTTATTATTCCAATATCTCGTGCCTTAAACTAAATGTAGATGTAAAGTCAATTTAATAAGTTAATCGATCATAATGGGTCGTGTATGAAACAAAACACTTATTAATCCGTGTTATGGGCGTTGAACAAACGCCCAACATTTTAATATTTGATTAGGTTTTATGAACTATGGAAATAACAATGGATTTATTCAGCGGCATTTATCTCGCAACACTGAATTTTCGATGTGTATAAATAATTTTCTGCTTACTGAACAAGTATTATAATTTTCTATTCACTTGCCTTCAAATCAGACAATAATTTATTATTATTATTTATTAATATGTTTCGTTCTATAAACATTCACCTGGTGTAAATGGCTTGGAAAATGATTAATTAAAAAGTTGCCCTATGGATTTAAAATTTTAAACCGTTCAACTTTTATAAAGTGAAGTTAACTAGTTAGAAAACGTGCAATTTCAAAAGATAAATATGATTACATTTTTCTAAGTATTTGCAACGTTTTGATTTGTTTACACATGAATTTTTGAGGAGCACGTCAAATAACCCCCGCCATACGACCGTTCTCCATGGCGAGTCGCGACAAAATCGGTATGAAAATTTAGAAAATCTCAAGATATATATATAACACAAAATGGTTGCAAATGTCAATATAAATCTAATGAAACATATGCAAAAGCAATACGAAAAAAATAAACTGCTTTATACTCAGTTCAACGTTAATATTTTGGTTTTATTACAGGCAAACAATTTTGTATGGTAATACACATTGCCTCAATTTATTCCAGAAAATATATTTGTTTCTAATATTAGAAGCTTTATTACACAGAACGGAATAATCAACATACAAATTGATTCTTAGATTGCAAACAATCAATTTCGATCAATTTACATTATTAAATGAAAATCATTTATTGCGTATATATTGCATTGTTCTATTTCAATTACAAATCATAAATCAAATTCAAAAGCGGAGTCATATGCATTTTAACCATGCAAAAGGCAAGTTAATTGTCATTTACAAGCAATGAAATACTATTTCCCGTGTTCTACGCTTGCACAATTTACCTAATTGAAATTTTACATCTAAATAAATTGAATATATGCAGAAAATATTGAATACAATCTCCTCCCAATCGCAAAATCAAATATAGTCGATCGGAAATGGTTGTATCGACTAGGAAGTGATTTGAGCAAATTGATTTTTGATACTAGAAGCTACATCCACTTACAAAAATATCATATCTGGATTACACGTGTAATGGCAGTTATGTAATTCCACACTTGGTGTAAGAGCATTGGAAATTTAGTTAGTTAGATAGTTTGCGAAAAGTTTCCAGCTATGTGATCGCCTTAATAGAGTTAATCCTCGACGAGGATTCCACTTTCGGCCACGTAATGCAATCAATTCTCGAGTAACAGAATTGAATTAAATCATTTTTATATATATAGCGGCAATTTTGAGACAAATTAAATGCAGACAGTAGAGAAAATCGTCGCTTCATAAATTGTATCAAATTAGCAGATATTTGTTTTATTTAAATCGCAATCTTAATATTTGTTTTAAATATTGTTTGATTAAAACTTTTAAACGAATAAAAATGTTTAAACATGCAATCACGGTGGATATCCAATCTTTTATAAAACTCGTTTCAATTCGGTGATGCTCAGAAATGTATTTTTATCAATATCTAAAAGTTTGCAAGAAGTTTTTCCCCTCGAGCATTGAAAATAAAAAACAATGAAACTTTTATGTTCGTATTATTTCGGGGAATATGTATCTGAAATTTATTCGCTTAAAATTTATACTTTAAGCTGATAATATTTGTGATTAATACAGAAAATCGATGAACTATTCAAAATCGTTGCAATGGCAATATCAAACGCGATCGCTTCAGTGAAATATTCATAAATTTTCCTTGCGGGCATAACTCGGAAATTTGAGGTTTCTGAAATCATATATAACTTTATAAATGTCGAGGTTTCCTCACATGAAATCGTTAACTGATTCCACTTCTGCATAAAATATATTTTTATAGTGCAGCCGCAGATAATATTAAATATTTGCAAATTGTTTTATTAGAATGAAATGAATTCAAGTGATCTCAATATGACATTCAATATTCCATTTTATCCGCCCTTCATATTATTTTTATTTATTTATTTAACCGCCCTTTTATATTCGTTTTTTATTTCGTTTATATTATTTCTTTATTCTTTTTAGCACATAAATAAACACTTTTTTATGCGATCTGTGCTGCTCTTATCGGGATTTTAATTTTGTGACACAAAATCGCATACTTGTAGTCAGGCTACACTAGGAAATAAGTATCTTGCCCCAGTGGAATTGCGCCTGAAGAGTTGCTAGCGTTAGTACTTTTAGTCACACAAAATATCAGATGCTATATGGAACAGAGCAACTGGTCATCGTAGTGCAGTCTTGCTTATGGCTTCTCTTGCGACTACTGATAGTTGTATTGAGCTGCAGGTAAAAATTAGCAAGAATGTCCAGATATTGTGAACATAATGCCGGGACCCCACATTGGCCAAAAATCGTGGCCAAGTATATCGATTTATGGCCAAGACGGCCAAGTTGACCATCCACATATTGGAAACAAACGGTCTGTGTCGAATTGAAGTTAACATAGTCTGATGTAGAAATGGTCCCGTTGCGACGACCTTGTGTTAGTAAGAGTAGTCAAAACTCTAAATCTTCCTGAAAAGGAAGATGTTGGTATCTGACTTAATATTTCGTTAATTATATATAATTTTAGAATATGAATGTTTATTAATTATTTATTATAAGCATATTCTTAACTTTATTTATTGATTTAAATAGTAATTATAAAGTTTTATTCGAATTATATAAGATAAACCTTGATAAAGATTTGCAAGCAAATCGTAATCGATTGTTTATATAGGTTAACATTAATAATATAACGAAAAAAACTGTTTCAATAAATAGAATAAGATGAAATTCCATATATTAAATATGAATGTAATCAATAATGTAATAATAATTAATTTTTGCTTGCAAATTTGAAAATATAAAAACATTGATAATTATTTTATTAATAAAATTTATTACTATATTATACCTTGTATGTACGATCTAAACAATCAAAATGCGTCAAAGTTGAACGACTCCCTAAAATTTTATACCAGATTTTTCTGTTGAAGTGTTTGAGACACTTCCAACAAAAAAATCGGCCGGGTATCAAGAATTTCCTAACTAATCACACATACATCCGGCGTCTTCATTTATTGCCCCCATATCGCCTTTGATGACTGTTAGAAGAAACTCAAAATGGCCAGCAACCAAAGGCCAAAGCGCCTAGGGCAACAAGTGCATGAATAGATTAATTTATGGCACTTAAACCTAACTATAGCTAACAGACACACAAAACTCATAATTTCATAAATTCGCGTAGTGCGAACAAGGCTCGACAGAAGTGCACAAGTGTAAACTTTTTATTGTAGACCACCGATTTCACCCTTTGAGTAGTATTGGTTCTTATTGCATTTTACCCAATCTCGACCATTGATTACGGTCATTTCATTTTGCAACTATTGTACGTAGGTATCTTTCACTCTGCTAGAGTAGAAAGACTAGGGATAACATAATAAACTTTGTACAGAAGGATCTCCTAACCACTGAGTATTATCTATGTTTATATAACTTTCTTTAATTCTCATGATCTATCCGTTCTTTCAATGTTTTACTTCCTTCCGACTCATCTTCTATGTACAATAAGTAATACATAGAACAACTTGAGCACTTTTAGTTTAATTAATTTTTTTTATAAGTTGGTACCTATAGCATTCTTTCACTGCGATTCTATTGATGTTTCTCCAATAGCACTCTAATTTTTTCAATGGAGTTTCAGAGCTTTTGTCAAGGGGTTGGTTTTAGCTTATCTTAGGTTAGGTTAGGTTTGATTGTATGTTCCGCATCTACACTGGGAATACTACGAAGTTTCTATGTTCTTCAAATATCCGACATGCATGATCTTCTGGGATACCAATTTTATGCATATTCTTATTGCCGATAATACATAGGACAACTTGAGTATTTTTAGTTTAACTAAAACTTTTTTTATAAGTTGGTACCTATAGCATTCTTTCACTGCGATTCTGGTGATGTTTCTCCAATCCCACTCTAATTTTTTCAATGAAGTTTCGGAGCTTTTATCAAGGGGTTGTTTTAGCTTATGTTAGGTTAGGTTAGGTTGTATGTCTTGCATTCACACAGAAAATACTGTTATACCAATGCATATTCTTATCAAGATCACCGATAATACACAAGACAACTTGCACATTTTTAGTTTGACTAAAACTTTTTTTTATAAGTTGGTACCTACAACATTCTTTCACTGCGATTCTAGTGATGTTTCTCCAATAGCACTCCAATTTTTTTAATAAAGTTTCAGAGCTTTTGTCAAGGGGTTGTTTTTAGCTTATCTTAGGTTAGGTTGTATGTCTCGCATTCACACAGGAAATACTACTAAGTTTCTACGTTCTTCAAATATCCGACATACATGATCTTCTGGTATACCAATTTTATGCATATTCTTATTAAGATCACCGATAATACATAGGACAATTTTTAGTTTAACTAAAACTTTTTTTATAAGTTGATACCTATAGCATTCTTTCACTGCGATTCTAGTGATGTTTCTCCAATAGCACTCCAATTTTTTCAGTGAAGTTTCAGAGCTATTGTCAAGAGGTTGTTTTTAGCTTATCTTAGGTTAGGTTGTATGTCTCGCATTTACACTGGGAATACTACGAAGTTTCTACGTTCTTCAAATATCTGACATGCATGATCTTCTGGTATACCAATTTTATGCATATACTTATCAAGATCACCTATTCCGTAGCCTTTGGAAGTTTGATTCCATTTATATGACATAATTTTGTAGTTTTTGTTGGTAATGTTAGAAATATTCTTGGCAGCTTTCCACAGGTTGTGTTGCAGTCTGCTGCAGATAATTTATTTTCGAGTTTTCTGAAGGATTTTGAAAGCCAGTTTTGGTGCAATACATGTCAATGTCATTTTCTTTGGGTTGTTGTTGT
>JARJEC010164634.1:0-10084 GCA_030264575.1 Tachinus sp. AB-2021 | reverse complement strand
TTTTGGAAATGAGTACTGTTTTTATTTTATTAGGCAATGGGAATATCATATTTTCTAGAAATTATATGCGTTTAAGAAAATTGCACTACTTGAGATTCATCTTCAGGTCATACTATTCAGCTCTATCTAATACTCTTTCTAATTTATGGAAAGCATCTTTCTCATCCTCGCCTAGTATGACATCTCCATATAATATATTTGAGCAATATGTTCCTGAAATTTTCATTTTGAAAACAAAAGTGTAAAAGGTTCTTTATTCTTCTTTTATTCTTTAAACAATTTATGTCATGGTGTTTCATCTTCTTTTGCATCAAACTTCTAATTTTATTCAATCTAATTTTACTTGTACAGGGTTTATCAAATGAATTTCCTTTTTATCAATACAATTTTACAATGAATCTAATAATTTTCTCTTTTTGAATAAAACTAAATAAATTTATTGAAATGGAAAATTTACAAAAATATATAATTAATACAATTAATTGTGGACTTAGAATGCAAATTAATAATTATTTTGAAAGATACCATTTAAATCAATTAAGTATGTCTTTTCTTGTAAGACAATTGCCCAGGTAAGATTCCATATGTTTAATATAAAGGGGCAATTAGGAATATTACAAACTTATACTTCTGGTCTTCATTAGTGGATTGTGACCTGCTTATATGATTCTTCCATTGACTAAATAACTCCTCTATAGGGTTTAAAAATAGACTATACGGAGGAAGAAATACAGCATGATGGACCATGTTTTCGATGAGGTTTAACATATCAGCATTTTAATGAAATGGAACATTATTCATCACAAAGAAAGCTACTAAGATACCATTGTTATGCAAATGTCGAATTAAAGTAAAAATTTCAAAAAGTGATTTACATTATAATTTATATTTGAAATAAATACAACAAATTGATATTCATTGCTGCTGTAATAGAATAATTCTGATTTCTTATCTGAGCTCTCCTTAAATGGAAAGCTGTATTTCTTTAACAGAAATCATTCTTGAGTAGGACTTGCACTCCAAATTTAACAATAAAAAATAGTTTATCTCTTTCTTGTTGTACTGCATAGCATAATCAAAGTGAGTTTGTATCACTTTTGGTGTATTCCTTCTTTCGGGCACATACGTTATTCTTTTCATTGAATAATGAAATTCTTTCAGCGCCTTATTTATTGTCGAAATAGAAATCTACAAACCTGGCGATTCAGTTAATAAATTTTTCTCGTAAAGAACGAAATGTTAACGTGCAATCTTCATCGGTCCAATCACAAATGCGTTCTTTTTGAGCAATTGTTAAGAGTTGATTTTGATGACCAGCTGATCTTTCTGTATTTTAAATTTGTAGCATCAATTTTTCTTATGGTATTGGGTTTCACGTTAAACTGTCTTTTCACAGCACCAGAAGATATTCCCCGATTCATTGAATTAATAATTAAACTACACACTTCATTACTTATTTAGTCGTTTTACCTTCTTTTGCGATTCATGTTAACAATTGAAAATTGAACGGAAACACAATTGATATAAATGGAATTTGTTTTGATATAAGGGGAACTTACTTGATTTAATAGCAATTACATTTGAAAAATAGTGAAACTTCTGAC
Source organism: Tachinus sp. AB-2021 (assembly GCA_030264575.1). NCBI lineage: Eukaryota > Metazoa > Arthropoda > Insecta > Coleoptera > Staphylinidae > Tachinus > Tachinus sp. AB-2021. The sequence goes on along the minus strand of JARJEC010164634.1, from coordinate 8,480 downwards.
CATATCTTTAAAATAACATTCTGAAGAGAAGTAGGTATGGAATTTTTGATAAGTTGATTTTAACATTATTTATGGACTAATGATTTTTTTGTCATTGAAGTTTTGACTTCAAATGCTCGCCAATCACATAAAAATTAAATTCTCTAGCTATACTCATATAAGTTATATAAATTATTTTGAAAATGGCTCCAGTGTCGCCATTTTGTACTATTTTTTAATAAATGTTTTTTGTTGAACACATTCTTAAATACCATTATATTTGTACTTTTTCTTCCATACAATTAAAAAAAGAATTTTAAACATTTACAGTGTTACTCTTTAATTGTGTAATGTTACGATGATACCTAAACAATTATTATTAAATTTGTAATTTATTATTTTGCATGATTTAGATATTGACAGACATCCATTACCGCCTACAGGTAGAAAATCATATACAAATAGCATGAGAAGTAAGTTTTATTGCTGTTGCAAATTGCACAAACCTAATGCTTTACATGTGGGCTTTTGCTTTATTAAACATATGATTTATATATAAAAGAGAATTTACAGAATCAGTATGAATTAAATTACTTAACAACAAATACTTTTATTAGAAAATTCTCTTTTGCAGGTCAGAAAGTGGTTAAAGTGAAAGCTGCGCTGTTGTCCAACAAGCTTACAAATGCTTACTATCGCACTAACAGTTTTGCCGGATTTCCAAAAGGATCTTATATTACACCAAACCCAACACATTTTCATATAGTTACACAATACACAAATTATATGCAACCGAATTTTTTCAATATTCGAACCAACATATCTAATAGTTTTATAAAACCCCATCCATCACCTATTTGTTTTGGTTTAAATAATAATTATCCATTAGCTGTAGATATATCTATGAATACTTTAAAACAATTTATAGAACCTTTTGCTCGAGCTTTGAACTTAATCCATAATAATTCTACAAATCAAGAATCACAGACGTGTTATGCCAAAAGAAACATGACACCTATACATTTAAAAAAAAATAAATGTACTCACACACCTTTTGATTTGAATTCAAAAGAAGATGGTTCAAAGGACAGTTCAGATATTAATTCTTACGAACAAGTTATTTTAAATAAACTAAAAGCTAATCTGGCAGCTGATGTAGATGTTTCAAATTCTGAATATAATAGTACTTGTAAATCAGAAACGAGTAATTCTTCTGAAAGTTTATATGATGATATTACAAAATCTACAATCCCAACAATTACTGGTAGTATTTCATACAAAAGATTCTTAAAATCAATGACTATGTCCGATAATTTGGAAAAAAGTACGTGTGAAAAAATCTCAACAGATTCTGAATCCAATATATGTAATTTGTTGGAAACCAGTGAAACCATCTATTATCATTCTGTGGATTCTGACGATAATTTTAATTATATATCCGTTTCAGATGAACAAACTGTTAACCCAGAGTTTATTACTGATCATTATCTTATTAACAAATCAGAATTGAAAGAAAATTTTGAATTCAATGAGCAGTGCCAACTTTTAACAGAGTCCGAACCTGAATTAATTAAAGTTGTATCTATTAATCAATTACCAAATATTCTAAATACAATTGATAATGACAATGAATTTAAAAATTATATCAATAATAATTATGTAACTACACCGCAATCAAATGATATTTTAAAATTGGATAATAATGCAATAGAAATTGTGTTTGAAAACAAAAACGATGTAATTTACGATAATGTAAATTTTGACGAGAATTTAAAAAAAATTGATGATCAATCGATTGATATCAGCATCCTTGATAAAGATAGTAATATTTCCTTTGTGACTGCAAATCAAAGCACTCCATGTATAACCAAATCTATTGAATTGATAATAACAACAGATTATATTGATTATTTTCAATATTCTACCATTCAAAAAATTCTTCAAAATGATTGTATTGATCACAACATAGCCTCCCAAGAAAGTATGAGTGACGAGTTATACTTAGACTATTTTCAAGATTCATTTGTACAAAATTTGTTGAATGGCTATATAGATTTTGATCTAGGCATTTTAACAGTTTACATAACACCAGATAACGAAGAGTTTGTATTGCAAATGGCAGAACTTATATACCAATATCTAATTAAAAGTTGTTTAGAACTTGAGGAAATTATACTTTTCCCAGAAATAAAACAGGATAATAATTTAGATTATTTATACACGAAACTTGAAAATTTATATAGTGAATTTTTTATGCATAGCTTAAATGAAAATCAAATTACTGAACTAAGAATTGCACTGGGTTGTACAGTTATGCATAAAGTAAAGGAATATATTGTAGATATTACAACAGTTACTGATTTACATAAATTATATGCCATTTCTGAATTTTTATCTGATATGTTGGATGACTTTTTTAGTCAATTTTTAAGTTTTGATAAACTAAATCATGAGAAATTTAATGAGTTTGAATCTGAACTTGAAAAAAAAGAACAACATTCAACTCCCAAAGATATGCAAGGTGATCATGAATTAAATCAGCATCAGCAACCTGCTGATGTACTATGTTTTCAACAGAAAAGGTTAAATTCTGGAAATGAATTCTATTGGCTTGCTATTGATAAGTCTCCAAGAACTGAATTATCAGTAGGTAAAAAGAATATAATTAATGTGGATGAAATTCCATTAAAACCACCACCTGATTTAACACCCAGATTATTATCTCCAATTACCGAGGAAGCTCGACGAAAATTATCTTTTAGCGATGTAGTTGGTAAGGAATGCTTAGAAGCTCAACGAGGAGATAGTAATTGTGAATATATTTCATATGAACAACCTGAAGTAAATAGAGTAATTTTTAATGAAGTTACATTTTTTCGGTCCAATACTATCAATGTAAGCTCATACGTACAAAGCAATAATGTAAGATTTGTTAAGGCTAATAGTAATAATGTAGTGGATAATACCAATAAAAAACATGATAATGAAAAAGAGAACAATGAAGGTAATTGGATGGGGTACGAAAGTGCCAAGTTTTAAATAAAATTAGTTATTTAATTTCAGGCTTTTAATATTCGCATTTAATTTAATTCTGCAATTTTTTATTTTATTTTTGCAATAGCATAGTACGGTACTTGCATTTTTTTATGAAAGCTTTATAGTATTTGTAAAGTTAATAAAACATTTGATGTTGTTTTTTGTCCTTTTTTTCTATACAAATACAGTAACTCCTCATATCCATTTTACATTAACAGATAGAAACTATTTGATATTTGAGGAATTGCTATGTTAATATTTAAACAATATGTATATTATAAAAAAATGGATGCTTATGCATGGTGTTGGTATTAGCAGGTTTTATACAGGTATTTATTAACATTATACTTATTCTAATTTAAATGGCTATGTATATAACAATATGTTAACATTTATGTAATGTGATTTTAATAACGATATTCTAATTTTAGGTGAAACCACTGTAAATGGTGATCAATCAGATGCCCATATGAGTACTCTATCTCAAAGCAGTAGAGAGGTAAGCTATTTTAATTATTTGAAGACCTCGAGGCAACAATTCTATTGCCACAATTGGAATTGAATGAGTAATAATATTAACATAATCTGAACTTTTTAATTGAATTTTTACACTTTTACTGGATACTCCAAATATACAGAGAACAAACATACAGGGTGGCTCAAATCTATTTCTTGGGTTGAGCCACATCAAAAAAAAAATCCTGGTACAAAATAAACCTCGTGTGTATTACATTAATATATGATTAAATATATAATGTATTACTTACAGACTAGTGCTTATAATCCTATAACTTTACACATGTTCTGTTTAAAAGTACAGGTTATTAATTGTCAGATTCTGGTCAGATTGATTTTAAATGACATTGATGTCATGGAATCAGCTGTGTATTTCTGTAAAAGCAAGGTGCAGTTTTATTGATTTTTTTACCACCAATTCCCGCCAGTTTTATGGTATGTTAATACAAAAGAGATTTTTTACTGAGTTTTTTTTTTTGGCAAAAACCTATTGTACATGAAAATAGAAAAAACGGGGTGGAAATATCGCGACAAGGAGTGCAGCGAATTTTCCTATGTTCTTTAATTCAACAGTAATTTTCTTATGGGAAATGGTTTGAGCCATATAAAAAAATTACTCTGGTATAAAATCAACCTCGTGTATATTACAGGTGATTAATATATGATTAAATATATATGTATATTATGAAATAATGCTTACAATCCTGTAATTTTACACATTTTCTGTGAAAAGTAGAAGTTAATTGTCAGATTCATGTCAGATTGATTATAAATAACATTGATGTCACGGAATCGGCAATTTATTTCTGTAAAAGCAAGGTGCAGTTTCATCCATTTTTTACCACCTATTGACAGCCAGTTTTATCCTTATAAATCAATTCTATTGGTCGATTTTTTTAAATATACTGATTCTGATTGGTTGATGAAATATATTAATCTGAGTTAAATACTTTTTGATGTGTTAGGTGGAGGGGGCATTTCGAGCTTTTATAATTTTTTAGGTAATTTTGTTATTGTTTTATATATTTTTTAAATGTAATTAATCAACAAAGTTTTTGTTTATGATAATGTTAAAAATATACTTTGAAGTCTTCTAACTGCATAACTAATTGATGTTGGACATATGTTTATATGAACTTTTTTTCTTACAATGAGCTTTGATCTAAAAAATCACCTTGTATAAAGGTTATATCTTATTAACATATTTCACAATTTATCTAAATTTAAAAATTGTAACTCTTTAAAATTTGAGATGTGGCTAATAGCTTTGTTATCCCGAGGTTTTCATTTATTAACCTGTAACCGCTGTTACTCCATTTTAGTTTTGTACTTCCTGTTTCCTCGTCAAATTGACCGATTGGATTTATTTATTATTTTTCACTAATCATTTACAATCAATTACTTCACAGATCATATATAAAAGTTATTTTTATGTTTACAATGCTTGCTTCTAATATTGTTGCAACTCTTCCATCTTTATTTACTTAACAAATCACATAAAACATAAATAATTAAAAGCGTACTATTTATTCATGTGAACTTAACAATTTTTTGGGTGTTGTGTGTTTTCCAGTCTCACTCTGTAATGCATTAGCAATAGGAATTTAAGACTTTAAAATTGCTCTAATAATAATTTTGATTTAATTTTTGAAGGGATTTATCAAGCCTATTGGGCCAGATTTTTTTGTAACATACTTAGTGTTTCTGATAAAAGATCGGTTTGCAACTTTATAAAGATAATTATCGATATTGTGCACACTTTTTGGTATATTTACTGTATTGATAAATCAAATAAACTTTACAGACACAAAAATTAAGATATTATTGATAGACTGATTTGTTTTGTAGCTTTGGTCTGAGTGCTTCAATTAGAAATTGTTGTAACTTTTTTTATATAAGTAGAAACTAAAGGTCGCAATACGTACTAAAACTTTTCCCCCAACAATATATTTCCGCCATCAGTTCTTAAGTTGAAAAGAATCATTTTAAATTCAATAACATAAGTAGAATGTTGAAATGTGTTGGTGGAGGATAGTATAAAAGTAAAAGTGGATCCGGTCTGCCTGACTTCGCTTGGCCGGCTTTTATATAATTTTTATATTTTTGTATTTCGCGGATTTTGACACTGACTGACATTGATCCAAGTGGGTTATGTTTTCCCCATTTGACCATCTCAAAAGCGCCATCTATTGGTATTTTATTTCCCTATAAGAAGAAAATTAATAAATTCCTATCTTTTTGAGTTTTAGAATTTATATTTATTAAAACATAAACCAAAATATGCAGATTTTAGAGATCTACAAATTAGTTTATTAAAAATTTCATAGTTTTCATATAAATTAACAAAATTCTTCTCTTTCACATTTCTAATGCGCTTTTATAAGTTAGGTATTAAATTATTAATCTAACACCAATTTAATTCAATTTCCACGGTTAAATTACTATAGAATTGAGGAACTACCTTTTTTTATTTGTTATTCTGTTTAAATTGAGGCCGTTTATGACGATTTTTGAAATAAAATTGCCTACCACGTGTGGCCTACTTAACCAATCAAAATGAATTTTTGGGCGGCACAACTAGAGCTTACTGTTAACATATTCTCCAAATTTCAGAACGAATTTATCTGAAAAACTATTGTTGTGCGTTCCACACGCGCGCGCGCACACACGCGCGCACACACGCTCGGACACACACACACACACGCGTATGTATCACAAAAACATATATTTGCATGGAAATTTCAATTTCCAATTTTTGGTATGAATCCAATACTTTTCCCTATATAGTGGGAAAAGTAAACAAGATATTTTTAATTTAACTTGTAAAAAATATACAAAATAATTTTTAAAATGAGAAAAAAAACACCAACAAAACCATATATATGATAATGTTGTCACTTACAATATTTATTCTGAAATATTTTAATAGAATCTTTATGTTAATCTAAGAAAATAGGGACGAAGTATTATTTCTTGTCTTCATAATTTCATGAAAAGTCTGAATAGCTAAATTATACATTTTTAGAAATTTGTTTCATTGAAAAAAATGAGATGTTTAGAATTATATGAAATTGAACTGTAAAAGTTGTTATTTATTTTTAATTTGAAATTTACTTTAAATTATATTCTGTATTTTTATTAATAGGATCGCTCTGTATCTGAAGGATCACCAAAGAAAGACAAGAAAAAAAAGAAGGGGCTTCGCACTCCATCATTCTTGAAGAAGAAAAAAGAAAAGAAAATTCGTGAAGCATAGGTACATCAACATCTTATTAGGAAGATATGTATTTAAAATATAAATATTGTGTTTACAGACACTGCCTTCGTAAAAACATATAAAATCATCATCAATTCTTCATCAAGACTGCCAGCGACTCACTTAGATATGTAGAATTTTGAGCGCAGCGCGGCTAAATCTTGCACTAAACGTGACATAGACTGCAATGGTCTAATATATTTTAATTTTTGAATACGATTATATTACTTTAGCTTTATTTGTACAGACACCATTAAAAAAAAAGATTATTAATTGTTAAACAGTGCGAGTTGTAGTGGTGGTATAATATATATTTAACAATAATATTTCGGATCAAATATTTATCAATTCTTGTCTTCTATTAATTAATAGTTTAATAATAATAAAATAATAATAATATAAAATGAAATTGCATAGTTTGTATATATACAAAATATATATAATGAAAATATTTGATCCGTAATTTTCCTATGGAATATATAAATGAAATGCAATTTATTACATGTAAATTTTAGCTATTATGCTTTATATTATTAGTTGACTTGCAAAAAGCGATAATTAGTTAATAAGGATGTGCAAATTATATATGGATATATTTAATTAATCATTTAAATAGTTTTTATTATACATTTTTGAATTCTTGTTTAATTAATGTTTCTAAAACAGGGATGGGTGCACATTTCTATAATGCAAATTGTTTTATAAAGCATTTGCACAATCTTTTTTTTAATTGTATATTATTTTTTTAAGATCTAAGAAATAAATCGCTTCCTCGCTAATATATTAAAAAAGATGATTTTGTATTTTTTATGCATCACAATTTTATTTTGTTGAAGTGAAACCTTTCATCTTTCATTTGCATGTTGTTTTTAAATTGTGATAAGACATTTTGCTATAATAATAAAATGGGAATTCAGTGCTTTAGAGTGATGCGTTTTGGACTAAAACTTAAAGCATTTGTGTGTTCAGATGATTTTTGAGTATAGTTCTAATAAATAATAATAGCTAGTTTCCATATTTGTAACATGCTTAAAAATGTTCATAACAATATGTATTTACCAGAGCGGTTTATAAAAAACGGCCAGAGCTACAACTTCTTTGTTTATTATCCAATTTTTAAAAACAAAAAACAGTTATTAATGGCATAAAGACTATCATTTGACAGTGAAATAAATAATTTAACTGCCATAGCAACGGCATTAGTGTATAATTTTTATAGGGTTGTGTAAGAAAAATATTGAATTAAAAACATTTAAATTTTATTTAATTTTGTTCAAGATAAGCTATATTTGAATAAATTCAACGTTTTTTGAAGATGCCAACTATGCATCGAACAAAATGGTTTGAGTAACTGTTTTAAAGAATTTTTTTTGAGCAATAAAATTATTATATTTTTGTTCAATTTTTTTCTTGTGCAATCCTATAAAAATTATACACTAATATTAATAAGATAAAGAAAAAATATACAATATCATTAAAAAAAACTGTTAACAAACGGTCAGTTATTGCTAAGACAATTAAAATATTTATTTTGCTATCTTTATGATTCCATTAAAAACTGTTTTTTGTGTTTAAAATCGTATAATAAATAAAGAAGTTACAGCTCTGCTCATTTTTTGTAAAATATATATATATATATATATATATATATATATATATACATATATATATATATATAAATACATATATATAT